>JAQZBX010078494.1:0-14117 GCA_029593785.1 Cabassous unicinctus
GGGGGGGGGAGTCCCCGAATCTGCCTTTCTCCTGAGCTCTCACCTGCTGTTGAAATGCTGGGCTGGGGGCCACACTTTGAGAACCACCAGTGTAAGCAATCGCTTGTCTTTACTTGAAAAAAATATGACTATTAACCAGGAATATTACTGTTTCTTTTAAACTTATTGGATATTATTCCTGTTGCATGTCATAGCTCAGATGCCTTTTTTATTTTTAAAGAAATAAAAGAAGACCTTGAAGATCTGAACAAAGAAATCAAGAAAACTGCTAATAAAATTCGAGCCAAATTAAAGTGTGAGTGTAAAGTTTTGATTAATGTTTAATTACTGATGGTGGAATATGGGTAATTGGTATTTTCTTCATAATTTTTTATTCTTTTATATATTCAAAAACAAAAATTGTGGCCACTTTAAAATAAATTCTTGTATGTAGTTCAAGCAGTAAGCTTATGTGTAGGTTATCCAGGATTCTAGAATTCTTCAAATTGCTGGTTCTGAAGGGTTGGCTACGAGGAGGTAAAGCTGGGGGTTAGTAATCCCTACGTTTAGGGGAGAAGCATTGATCTGTTTTCCACAAGATTAAACATTTGCTTATAAAGTATTGACCTCTTTTACTGTCCGTATTTTTATGACAGTTTTGGCTAAATTGCAGATATTTGTGAAGGTGAAATAGCCTTTAAAATGAATTACCAGGCTTGTCTTTCACGGTTCTTTTAGTTGACTGGTTCTTTGAAACTTTCATTACAATTCAGCTAGGTTTTATGGTGCTCTTAGCTCAACTTTAAAGCAAACATTTCTGTCTTTATAGCTTTTGTATGGGACTTAGTGCTTTCTCTAGGTATAGTAGGAAGGCGCATTGTATTGAATTTTACAAAATAGCATGAAATCAAGAAATTATTTTATTATGGAAAATTTCAAATATACATAGAAGTAGAGAGGCTGCTGCCACCAACTGGATGAGCTCATTCCTCACCTTTGTAACAGTCCCATCTGTGCCCCTGCCCCACCAGGTTACTTGGAAGCAAATTCATCGGTACGTATTTCAGTGTATATTTCCAAAACTTAAGGATTTGCCTTTCAAAAACACAATTACGATGCGGTTATTATATCTAAACCGAGTTAGTTCCAATTACTTAGTATTGTAAAATATCCGGAGTTTACGTTTTCCCCAGTGTTCTTACAATTTTATTTCTTTACAGTTTGTTTAAATTGGGTTCCCCATAAAGACCATGCACTGCTATTGGCTGATGTGGCTCTCAGGACCTTTAGAAGTTGGGTTCTCTTCCTCCTTTGGTTGAAGGAATCAGTCCTTGCCAAAAGCTTTGTCCCTGCCTTGTTGTCTGGCAGGTCCCATCTTCCTCCATCTTCCTGTACATTGGTAGTTAAACTTTTACTTTCAGGATTGGTTTTTTAAGCATTTTGCTGTAGGTTATGTGAAGTATTTACATCATTCCAAAGTCAAATCTCCAAAACAGGGCGTATTCAAAGAAGGCGAGCTTCTCTCCTGTCCCCTAAGGAGGAACCGTTTTTAAAAAGTTAGGGGTTAGCTTTCCATCACTTTTTTCTGTAAACAAATACTAATCAAGAGTGTCAAACAATATCCTCTTGATGTATAGCCTCTTTAGTGGATTATTTTAAAAGCTCAGCTATTCATTAACTTTAGTTTCATGAAGAATATGCTTCAAATGTAAGAAAGAAAAACAATTTGAGGTTTGGCTCAAAACTTCCATTTTTATTTAAAAGGCAAATCCATTGTCTTTGCTTCTAGCTATTGAACAAAGTTTTGATCAGGATGAGAGTGGGAACCGAACTTCTGTGGACCTTCGGATACGAAGAACCCAGGTTTGAGTACAACCTTATTTCTATGGAAGGAGCATTGGAGAATCAGCCTTTTTAGTTTTTTCTTTCAAACTCAAAATAATTGCATCTTTCACATGCATCTTCACAATGTTTCTGCATAAAAAGGGTACAGAATTTGTAGACTGTATCTGTTTACTATGAAGGAAGAACTGCCTTCAGCCCGTCAGCAGAATGTTGCTCTGAAGTGCAGGGAACGACGCCGGTCGCCTCGGGGCTGGTAAGGTGGCTAGAGCGCACACCTCGGCAGAGCGCTGACTCCACCCGGCCGCGGGTGGCCCAGGGCGCAGGCGGCCGCAGTCTGCTGGGGCTCCAGGCCCGAGTCCAGCCCTGGTTCCCGAAGCCTCTCCAAAGGGGCTGAACACTTGGCCTCGCTAAACTGTGGGCTCTCTTCTGTAAAATGGGGGTGCGGGGTGGGGGCAGGGTGATCACAGTGTGATGGGTTTATGGTGAGGATTAAATGAGACAGAAGTTAGGTAGCTTGGGTTTCTGAAATGTACGGTTTTACATGCCACTTGCAGTAGAAGAATGACAATATTATGACATTCAGATCTTTTTCTGTGTGGTTAGCACTCCGTACTGTCTCGGAAGTTTGTGGAAGTCATGACGGAATATAATGAAGCACAGACTCTATTTCGGGAGCGAAGTAAAGGACGTATACAACGTCAGCTAGAAATAAGTGAGTACATGAAAAAGGTCCTGTTTCGGTTAAACACGGTACGGCTGCCGTGCCATGCGGGATCACGGCCTCTGTCTCTGGCCCGTCGTCGGGGTCTCCGCCAGCATCCGTGGGGGCCGGCCTTTTAGCTTGCGGGAAGCGTGAGGTCTCAGGAGCTTCACAGCTCTCTGCAGCTTGCCCTCCTCTCCTCCAGAGATGAGGCTGCTTGCTGCTGTCCCTCAGTGAGTGAGGTTTCAGTTTGGGTAAAATTCTTTTTTCCATACTTTATGTAATAGAATACATACATGTATGTGTGTGTCTATATATATAGACACACTGAAAAAAAAGGGAAAAAATTAAGTAGACCTGATGTGGTTGAAGAAAGTATGTAACTAAACATTATATAATATAAGTATATAAACATATGAATATATATATACATATAGAGAGAAAAAATTCTTTTTTTCCATGTGTTTCATTGGACAGTTTCCATTGCTATGTCTTCAGAGTCTCCAAGTTTATCAATCTTTTTCTTCCTTTTTCTGCCTTTAATCCCATCCTGTGTGTCTTCATCTCGCACATTGTAGTTTCATCTCTAGAAGTTTCTGTCTGGGTCTTTCTTACGCCTCGCACGATCCGTCTAACCGAGCGCCTGGAATGCAGCTCTTGTAGCCGTGCAGGTGTCCTTGTGTGCTGACGCTCACCTCTGTCTGTCCATGCTTCGCTCTTCCTGCTTTGTGGTGTGCCCTGCTTTCTCTGATTGGGCGCCAGACGTGGTGAGTTTTACCCTGTTGGTCCTGGCTCTTTTGTATTTCTGCAAATCTTCCTGGCCTTTGTTTTGAGATGCAGTTAAATGAATTCTTTTGAGTCTTGCTTTCAAGGGGACCAGGACAACCTTTAATGGAGGGCTGTAGCTGCTGCCGGCAGAGGCCTGCTGAGCACCCTGCCCAGGGGCCGTGAGCCGCCAGTGCCCTGGCCTGGCCGTGGAGCAGCGCTCGTTCCCTCGGGGCCTCGAGTCTCCACACGCGCACGCGCTAGCCAGTGCGGTGACCCCTCCGGGGTGTCCCGGTACTCTCCCTCCTCTTTGGCGCTCGTCCTGCTGACGCCTGCTTGCCCTGGTCTCCTGAACTCTCAGCTGCGTCTCTTCCCCGGGCATGTCCCCTGGGCGCCACCCGCTCACCCCCTAGCTGTGTGGTGGCCTGGAGACTCGGGGCTGCAGGACGGGTCCATGCCTCCATCCCTCAGGGCTCACCCTGCACCGCCTGGCGTCCAGGGTCTCGAAAACCGAGTTTCGTGGATTTTCTTTGGTTTTTGGCTGTTTCAGTGGGAGGTGAACATGGTCCCTGTTATTCTGTCTTGTCTGGAAGTGGAGATTCAATTATGTTATCAGAGTGGTTTTATATTTTAAAAATTTAAAAACTACTTTTACTTCAGTGATCTGTTACTACTTTAGTTTTTAAAGTGAGGGAGCCATTATTGGCGCCAAAGTTGATGGGTGAG
Organism: Cabassous unicinctus; assembly: GCA_029593785.1. Taxonomy (NCBI): domain Eukaryota; kingdom Metazoa; phylum Chordata; class Mammalia; order Cingulata; family Chlamyphoridae; genus Cabassous; species Cabassous unicinctus. The sequence continues at coordinate 4,016 of JAQZBX010078494.1, forward strand.
TTTTGAAGGCTTTCATGACGTGACTCAAATCCACCTTCCCCGCGGTGCCGTCACTTTTCACCCCTCCGTGTGGATCGCTCCATCAAGTCCCACTAGTCTTTTGCAGCATTTCGCCTGTTGGAATCATACTCATCTATCACACGCAACAGTGTGTTTTTTTAGGAGGTGCTGGGGGTTGAACCCGGGATCTGGTAAATGGGAAGCAGGAGCTCAACCACTGAGCTGTGGTTGCTCCCATTGTGCATTGTTTCGTAAACAGACGTCATGCACCTGCTGGCACGCTGAGCTCTAGGCCCCCGTGTGGCCTTCGCTGAGCCTCTGTGCCTAGGAGTGCTCCCCTCTCTGCTCCTTGAACCGGCCCTTTCTTTGCACAGCTTTCTTGCCTCGCAGGGCAGGATGTCCTTTTGTGTATTTTCTGCTTTGTTGTATCAATGGTAAGTAAGTTCCCAGCAGCAGCATACGTCATAGGAATCTTTGAGGCTGATGTGTTTCACAATTCAGAATTTTCTAGGAATTCAGGTTTTAGGAAGATACGACAGTAGATAGATGTGTGCTGTATAATCCCTGGGTGGGGTCTGGGCCTGTAGCCTAGAATCAAACGCATGAGTGTTTCTTCAGTGAAATATGTGAATATTCACATTAAGTGCGATACAGTAAGATTATATATAGCACCAATCTTTTGATGATAGGTCAGATTTTGCCACCAAATATTTTTTGGAAAATTTAGGAAAAAAAACATTTTTCTTAACATTTTGAATTTCAGGATTGTGGGGCAGGAATTATAAATGTGTACTGTTTTTTTTTTTTTTTTTTTAAAGATTTATTTTATTTATTTATTTATCCCGGTCTGCCCTCGTTGTTTGCGCTCCCTGTCTGCTCTCTGCGTCCATTTGCTGTGTGCTCTCTGTGTCTGCTCGTCTTCTCTTTAGGAGGCACTGGGAACTGAACCTGGGACCTCCCAGGTGGAGGAGAGGTGCCCAATGACTTGAGCCACCTCAGCTCCCTGCTTTGTTGTGTCTCTCTTTGTCTTTCTCTTTGTGTCTTTTTTGTTGCGTCATCTTGTTGCATCAGCTCTCCATGCCTGCCCGTCACACCAGCTCGCCTTCTCTAGGAGGCACCGGGAACCGAACCTGGGACCTCCCATGCGGTAGGCAGGAGCCCAATCGCTTGAGCCACATCCACTTCCCTGTATTACTTTTTATGCTCCATAATACCAGGTTGTTTCTCAAACATAGCAGTTAGCCAGTAAAAGTTGACTGAGTAAAAATTGACCTATTTTTTTGTAGCTTTTAAATTATGCTGTGGACATATGAAAGGCTTTGTTAATGTGAGAAGTGAACAACCATTTTCACTTCAGTCTTGTTGATTATATTTTAAACTTTTTCAAAACAATTTTCATCTTGCTTAAAAAGCAAAGAAAAACTCAGGTAATCTATAGACTTGTTTTGAATAGATTTTTAATTTGAGAATTTAAAGTTAAGAAAATTAGTTTTTCAATTTACTGATTTTATTTTATTTTATTTTTTTGTTATTTTTTATTTATTTCTCCCCACCCCCTTGTTGTTTGCACTTGCTGTGTGCTGTGTTTTTAGGAGGCACCGGGAACTGAACCAGGGACCTCCGATGTGGGAGGAAAGTGCCTAATCACGTGAGCCACCTATGTTCCCTGCTTCATTGTGTCTCTCATTATGTTTTTTCTTCTTGTGTCTCTTGTTGCGTCATTTTGTTGCATCAGCTTGCCATGCCTGCCTGTGATGCAAAATTAAAAGTTTCTCATTTAATTTTGTATTTTGTGGCACAAACTTGAAAAATAGCAGGCATCAATTAGGTTTCCCCAAACAATTGTTAACATGTTTCCTAGAAAGCATTAATGTATTTAACTCAAAGGAAAAATGTCAACAACGCAAACATGGAAAGTATTAAACCTTCTGATTCTAATATCTTAGTCTTTATATCCATTTAATACATGCTGAATTCAGTTTAATGCCCCCCTTTTTCCATAACCAGAATTAAACTTTTAGGAAAACTCATGCCAAAAATTATATTTTGAATTCTTTTTTTAAGTTGCATTTTCATTAGCACTAAAATTAGATTTTATTATGCATTTCAGTTTTAAAATTTTTCATGAATTTTTTTTAAAGATTTAATTTATTTATTTCTCCCCACCCCCTTGTTGGTTTTCACTTGCTGTGTCTGCCCGTCTTCCTTGTTGTTTTAGGAGGCACTAGGAGCCAAACTCAGTATCTCTGATTTGGGAGGGAGGTGCCTAATTGCTTGAGACATCTCCACTCATGTCTTTCATTATGTTTTTCCTCCTCGCGTCTCTTGTTGCGTCATCTTGTTGTGGCAGCTCGCCGCGCCTGCCCGTCACATCAGCTCACTGTCTTCTTTAGGAGGCACTGGGAACCTGTGCTCCCTGCTTAGTTGTGTCTCTCATTATGTTTTTTCTTCTTGTGTCTCTTGTCGTGTCAGCTTGCTGTGCCCGCCTGTTGTGCCAGCTCACTGTCTTCTTTAGCAGGCACCAGGATCCGAACCAGCAACCTCCCATGTGGTAGGCGGTAGCCCTGTCGCCTGAGACACATCTGCTTCCCTCATGAATTTTTTAATTCTTCCTGTTTCTGAGTCTTAGGTTAATTTCTCTCATTATTAACACTTGCCTGAGAAAATATATTTGAAAGGGTAGAAAAACATTTTAAAAAGTGTTAACAACTTAGTGAGAGTTTAGTTGCTATTAACTTCTGGTTGAAAAGTCCTCATTTTCAAATGATGCCACATTCTGAATGGCATTTTTAAAAAAATTTAATCAGTCTTATTGATACATATTAATAAAGCATACAGTCTATCCAATGTGTACAATCAATGGTATTTGGTATAATCACATAGTTGTGCATTCATCACTTCAAATCACCATTTGAGTATTTTCCTTATTCCAGTATTAATAGTAATAATAAAAAAGCCAGACAAATAACAGCACTCCTTAGTATTCACCTCTCAGTCTCTCTAAGCTTCCCCTGCAGTACACAGCTATCTCATTTCCATCTGTCTAATTTATTTTGTGCATTCATATTTTTCTTTTCTTAAGCATTTTTGCCCCCAATTTTACTGATACGTATTAATAAAGCATAAATCCCTCCAAAGGGTACAATCAATGGCATTCGGTGTAATCACGTGTTTGCTCAGCCATCATCCCAGTCACTCCCAGAGCACTTTCATTATTCCAATAATAATAATAACAACAAACAAACAAACAAAACTCATCACTCTCAAGCTCTCTATGCCTCGCCTGGCATACAGAGCTGCTATTCTTTTTCCTTCTCTCTAGTATATTTGTATTTATATTTTGTAAAAACAGTCATATATTCAATATCACCCATATTCCTGTTTGAAGTTTACTATCTTATACAGTCCCATGTTACAGTTTTTAGCTTTCCTTCTTGTAAATGACCTTAGACTTTCCCTTTCAACCACTGTCCTACCCACTGCTGGTTACAAACACCATGATATGCTTTCACCATTTCTATTCATTTCCAAAGATTTACGAACAACCTTTTTATCAATTCTGCACAGATTAACCCTCAGCTTCCCATTCTCTACCCTCCTTCTATTTTCTGGTGACCTATATTCTAATTATTAACTCCATGAATTTACACAACAATTTAGTTCATAATAGTGCAGTCATACAGTATTTGTCCTTTTGTGTCTGGCTTCTTGCTTCATTCAACATAATGTCCTCTAGGTTCATCCATATTGTCATATGCTCACGACTTCATTCCTTCTTATAGCTGCATAACATTCCATCGGGTGTGTATACCACAATTTGTTTATCCTTTCATAAGTTGATGGACACCTGGGTTGTTTCTGTCTTTTGGCAATGGTGAATAATGTTGCTATGAACATGGGTGTGCAGATGTCTGTTTGTGTCACTGCTCTCAGTTCTTCTGGGTATATACCCAGTAGTGGTATTGCAGGGTCACCTGGCAAGTCTATATTCAACTCCCTTAGAAATTCTGAATGGCATTTTTAATTGTTAATCTTTTAGCTGGAAAAACCACCACTGACAATGAGCTAGAAGAAATGTTGGAAAGTGGGAATCCCTCCATTTTCACTTCAGATGTAAGTTTACATATTTCTGTGCAACTGCATATATATTATTGTTTTCCTTAACTTTGAAAACGTTCATAGACTCATGGGTATTTCTTTTATCTTTGTTTTTCAAAGATTATATCAGACTCACAGATTACAAGACAAGCTCTCAATGAGATTGAGTCACGTCACAAAGATATCATGAAACTGGAGACCAGCATCCGGGAGCTGCACGAGATGTTCATGGACATGGCGATGTTTGTCGAGACGCAGGTACGGAGCAGATGCCGTGGTCCTCTGAAATAGGTGTCGGCTGGGCACGTCTTACATTTGATTCCAGTTCCTGGGAAGGCCGTTATTTTGGATCCCACCTGGATATTCAAAAGTGAATTGCAGCATTAGGTGTGATACTTAAATACCTACTTTCAGCAGTAGGGGGCGCTGGCGCCATTACCCACGTTCAGTAATGGCCGGTCCACGGGATGGCCTGGTAGCATCGTGGGCAGCAGCAGTGTTTTGTTCCTGGAGAGTTTTTAATGAAATAAATTCTAGGTAAAAAAATGTATGTATACATACAGATAAACACATGTAAATATACATGTATTACACTTACATGCATAGACATATACACACAAACACACCTATATTTCCGTACTATGAGCTCAGCTACGTAGAGCAGTATTCACAGGTGGAGAGAAATAGACCCAAAGTGTAAGAACAGTATTCTTCTTTTTGGAATAGTGGAACTATGGGAATTTTAATTTTCTTCTCTAAAATATATGTAGTTTTCAAGTTTTCTTCAAGGAGCATATATTAGAGTAATAATTGGGAGAAATATTTAAAGAATGATGGTAAAGGGAGATACAAAAGAGGCTTTACTTCTCTTCTATTTCGGGTGACTCCATCGCCATTCTATTTGCCACGAGGCAAATAGAAGCTTGTTCTTAGCGCGTGGTGTTCCCAGCGTGTCCAGTAAAACAGACAGGGAGTGGACGGACATGTGAAAAGACCTTGTTGAAGGAATTGAAGAGATTGATAAAATTTAAAAAATATGTAAAAGCCAGTGTCAAGTACAAGACGGTGCATATCCGTTAGGTGTGGCTGAATCAGGCCCCGCCGTGAGCTTTCAAATACCACGAGGTTTTTGATTCAGTCGGTCACTGATTCTGTTAGAGTTCAGCGAACGCTCGGTGGCGAGAAAGCACTCTTGTCACACCACCCGAAGTAAGCCGCCTCCTCGCTGAGACTGATCTCAGAATATGCTTTGGCTGGAGCAGCCATCCAGGGAGGCTCGGATCTGCTGGGCTTGTTGTCTGTGATTGGGAGCGTGTCAGCAGGACGGGAAACCCTTGGAAGGGCGTCGTCTAACTGTGGGTGAAAAATGCAGATACCGTGCATTTGCTGGGAGGAACCAGCCACCACATGGGGGCCCGGGGGGAATGATTGCACTTCTCTCTTATTTCGGCTGGATCCATTGCCATTCAGGATGTAAGATGCTCCCGGCTTCTTGTTTTCAGGAAGCAAACCAACTAGATGGAAAGAACGTTAGATTCTTTTTGTAGCGATTAAAGGTTTTATGGTATGTTAGGCTTCAATTTTAATTGTTCTATGCCATCTATATTACTTTAGGCTCCATTAGAAAAATTGCTGTGTTCTTAGATTTGTTTCATTGTTTACTTTTAGAAGTCTATTAGTATTATATTGTAGAAATGCATCTAATTTAAAATAGCTGCGTAGTTGAAAATTTGCCAAGTTTAAATTTTGAGTGAACACGTTGCTTGTGCGTCCTTCCTCAGCGTGCCACTCTCTGCGGCTGCAGGTTCGGCCTGCTGGCGGGCAGGACCCCAGGTAACCTGTGCTCTCCCCGGCGTGCCCCGCGCTCTCCCCGCTTCATTTCTGATCCATTGGTTTAGTCAGCTGGTGTCAGACATAAGCTGTATTTAGTTGACTACTATTTTAAACAAATAGCGGTTTCTACCATTGGAAAAGATGTCATTCTTTGTGTATCGTGCACTTGTCCATAAAGTAAGATGGTTACTTCCAGCTGCTTCCTTTCCTTCACTGTGTCCATCTTTAAAAAGAATGTTCTCATATTAGAGCATATCCCAGTTCTAGCTGATATGCTCTTCATCAGCAGCATTCTTGGCCATTCCTTTTCGTTCATTTTAAAACAGAAACTGAATTTTGATTGCTTTATGTTGGCACATCTCTAGTGCGTCTCCGTTACCTTTCCTTGAAAGTGTCCATTGCATGCACATTGTGCTTGTATAAAAACTTTATCGATGTATGTGGTTATCTTCAGATACATAATTAAGTCACTTGATAATGTCTTTTTTTTTTAATTTTAAGGGTGAAATGATCAACAACATAGAAAAAAATGTTATGAACGCTGCGGACTACGTTGAACATGCTAAAGAAGAAACTAAAAAAGCTATTAAATATCAAAGCAAAGCGAGAAGGGTGAGTTTAGTTTTTAAGAATTACAGTGCATTTCTCTCAACGTTGGGTTCAAGTTTTAATACATTAATGTAAGCTTCTTTATCAATATTCAAAGAAATAAAAGTTTCTTAGTGAAGATGTTTTTTTAGAATTGATATTATTCTTTTTACTAACAGTTTTAGAAGTTTATTACATAAATTATATTGAATATAAACCCTTTTGTGTTCTCAGTAATTAAAATCTTTACAACCAAGCACCAGTGTTGTTTGTCTTTCCTAGGTTAGATGCGTTTAAAATTTTTGTGTTCTCCATTTCTTGTCATTATTTGGGGGAGATACAAAACTAATTGGATTAGGAATTCTCCTTAGAAATCATTGGCTATGCGTTTTATGTAGCGACCATTTTATCCTTTACTTAGATTCCTTGCTGTGACTTGCCTGGAGGAAAGAAGAGCATTCTTTGAGACTGTGGACTTACGATGTTTTGTCGCACCTGAGTTTAAAGGAACCCTCAAAAGAAGGGGGTCGGTTTTGCTTGAGATCCACATACTTTATATTGAATGAGGACTAGGAAGCCTGATTTTAATTTTTTGTTACCAGGCCAACATTTAGGACTTAGCTGTGGTCGCTTCGGCAGCACGTTAAATTGGCCCCTGAACAAGGGTGACACGCCAATTCCTGAAGTGTTCCGTAATTTTGATTTTTCAGCAGAGGATTAATAAAACTATAAAAACTTTAAAAAAAGAAAACTTATTCTACTGATTTAGGTATTTTTAGCTTATTCCTCTGAAACTTGGAAGATGACAGACTTTCCACATTGTCTCCTCCTGTGGCTTGCTAGGTAGAGATGCTGTGGATGATTTAAGCTTTGGAAACAAATTCTCATATTTTAGTCTGAATCTTAAGTGTGTCCTGTGTGTGAATAAACGCTCTTCTAAAAAAAACACAGGAACTACAAACTTAAGTTCTGCTGCAGATCCGCCTCTGACCTGTGCACCTCCCTGGGCCTCGTTGCCCAGCGGCAGTCCCTTGACTGTTTCTCCTTGGCGTGGACAGAGGCCACTGCTTCCTGTGCTTGGCATCCTCCCACCTCCCTGGCCTTCCAGTGTCCGTCCTAGAGGCTGCTCCCCGATGAGGTCAGAGTAAGGTGTCAGCTGAGGCTGTGGAGAGACTCGTGCTCCGTGTTAGGAAAGGTGCGCCGACCGACTGTGTGCAGACTCACCAGAAGGAATTGCACGTGGCCGTTCCCAAATAAAATGCTCGTTTCCCTGCTGGTTCTTGGGCATCTCTAAATTTGTTGCTTATCTTTGAGGTGTGAGACATGGTTCTTCACATTATTTTGTGTTACATATTCTTAAAATATTGACCTTGAAGCTGAGGTGTGAGATGGACACGCAGGTAAAGTGCTTGGCTCAGCTCTAAGCACAAAGCGAGTCTTGTTAAAAAGGCAGCTCCCTTCCTTTTCTTCTGGACCTAACTGCGTGCCAGTTCAGAGGGAATTTTAGTGCAGGGCCGCCTGGTTTCTGAAGGTAAGAGATGGTGGAGATGGCAAATTTCCATTTTTAACCTGCTGAGTAAGCCTCGCTTTCTGAGATGGGCTGGGAACCATACACTGCCTTGAGCATGCAGTGGTTCAAAAACGTGATGCCCATTTCAAAAATTACTGCTCTTTTTGATTAAATCCTCAGACACTTGGATACCTTGCTGCTGCTTCCACTCTCGATGTGGGCTGCCCCTTTCCTGGTGCCTTGTTTAACTCCCGAAGGCCGATGGAGTGCAGTGGCTCAGGGCTGGCAGACGGCCGGGCAGCCTCGGTGGGACAAGGGCTCCATCGGGCACGGGGTGGGGGCCATGAGGAGCTTGGCTGCCAGCAGCCGAGGTCCAGCACAGGAGCGGAACGGCTGTCAAGTAGACACCGCCACCTCGGGTCCCTGAGCTAGCGACAGCTGCTGATACGTGCAGAAGATTATCAAGATCGTGTGACAAAACTAGTTTCCAAGAGCTAGACAGCCGTGGGTCTGCAAATAATTTGACCTTATTAAATTCAAAAATCACCTTTTCTGAGAACCATAACCTGTCAAACAGGTTTAAGCAGAAGCCCTGAAACAGATTTTAAAGTGAGTTCTGATGGGCTTCTTCTTTTGAATGATTTATGCCTTTTAAAGTGGCAACAGGAAAGTAACCATGGCATAACCAGCATGTTTTTCTTTGACAGAAAAAGTGGATAATTGTTGCCGTATCGGTGGTTCTGGTTGCCGTGATTGCTCTGATTATTGGCTTCTCCGTTGGCAAATGATGGCGTGGATGGCGTTGGCGTGGAGCCTCCCTGCCGGCGTGGCAGTAAGTAGCTCTTCTCCCCTGCGCTCGGGACTCGGCGCCGGCGCAGGGCAGGGACAGGCGCTGGGCTGGCTGCCGCGCCCGCTGGCGCCTCTGGTGGCACGTTTGCCCTCGCCCCGCGGGTCGCCCTGAGGCTGGGGGCGGCTCGCTTTCACGCCAAGGCCTTCTCTCCACGCTCCGAGGTCTTCTCGCTCCGCCTGGACGGCGTGGTGTGGCAGGAGCCCTGCTCCTTGGCCTTCTCAGTCTTGTTTCCAGCCTGGGGGCCCATTCCGTGCCCTCGTCAGGTGCTGGAGCCGTGTCGGGGGGGGCCAGCTCCCCACGAAAAATCCCACAGCGCAGATCTTAATTTACCTCTTAAATGTTAACCTTAGCAATTGCAACAACTGAAAGCCACTTTGTAAAATATATTTCCTCATCGTTTTACTGTGGAACTAGAGCGAATGGAGCTAACGCTCTGAAAAACATTCAATGGGATTGAAATCCACGGTGTAAATTCTTTCTATTTGGTGGCATCTATTTTGTTTGAAAATGTTTCCTTATTGAAATGGAAACTGCATTTATTTAGTTGGGCTGCCTGTTAATTCTTAAAAGATCCTGAAAATAAAATATACTCACTTTACTTATTTACTATTAGTATCACGTTTCTCTAAGTTTCAGTAGATTTTCCACTTTCCCTCTGGTTTTATTATGCATTTGGAGGTCGTTGCCTTGCATGTCCCGTAAGTTAAAATGCTGCCTGGCAGATCACGTTTGGACATACAGGCTTTCAGGTGTCTCTTAAAAATTGTGTGTGGCATAATCATTGAAATCAGAGTATTGTGAAAGAGGTCCCGAAGCATTCGTTCTTTGTCTTGTTGGGAAAGTGGCTGGCACTTACGTTACGGTGGGATGTGCGAAGGCGCCGCCTGCACGGCCAGGTCCCGCTGCTGCCTGCCCGTCTGAGGCTTGCTGCTCCGCGGGGGCGTCTCGACGCCTGGTGAACAGGCGCGCCTTCCCCGTCACTCCGCGCAGCCTCAGCGCCTCGGGATGTGGTTTGTTCACCGTCCACTCTCTAGAAGGCCGGAGGAACTCTTCTCGCTCTGCATTGTTAGGCAGAATGTCTGTACACCTCTCTCAGCGCTTTCCTGTTCGCCCTGCTGAGAGCTGCTACACGCGGCTCCTCTTCACTAGTGTGTCGGCGCCTTCGGTCCTGCCTAGCTCCTCCTGGAGCATGCGTGCTCTCAGCGCCCCGGCCACGGCGTGCT
>JAQZBX010078495.1:0-14106 GCA_029593785.1 Cabassous unicinctus
AAATAAATAAATCTTTAAAAAAAAAAAAATGAAACTATATGTTATATTTAATAAAGTTTGTAATTGCTATGATGAGCAAAGAAGGAACTAAAATTTGATTGTTTTCATTGGCATTATTTGTCCATAACCAACCACATCCTTTACTTTCCATTTGACTTTCAAAAATTGATCTTAAAGAGAGGCCCTCTGCCAAAACCTTCAAGAGCTCCATGAATTTCTCCCAGGGCTTATCTTAATCCTTTATAATTAAAATCTTTTTCTTTTCAAGTAGCATTCTTGTTCTCTCCTTTAGTTGTTAACTGATCTTCACATTTGATACCAGGAGTTCTCCAACCTCACTTCATCAAATCATGAAAATTCTACATCTTTTGAAAAATTTTCATCTCTACACAAGCAGTTTGTCTCCTTTGCATTATATTGACATATGATTGCTATTTGTGAGATATTATCATGTAGCTAGAGTTATCAAGGATAGATGCTAATATGAAGTGGGACTGATCATTGGATGGAGGGTGATTTTACAAGCGATCAGTTCTTTAATGAATATTTCCTAATATAACAAAATAGTCTTCCCCGTGCAGTCCTTACAAACCCATGGAGACTTGAATAATGATTGCTCAGGCAATGAGGATACCTTACACTGGTTGGTATGCTGTCCTAGTCATGGCGTAAGTGGAAAATGAACACCTGCCATCTATGTGGGCAGGAAAAATGGGTTTTCATCCCACCCATCTGTGGTAGCTCTTCTCTGTCTTGTCCACTTCTCTTACCATCTTATGGTAACAGACCCCCATCTCCCTGACTGCAGGGGTGGAACACATGACCATATTGGGTCAAATGTTGTACTCCATCCTTGGACCCTAGTGAGTTGTCCAGGAATGGGCAAGGTACCCAAATTGAGTCACTCAAAGTCTTTCACCAGAATCTTTTAAAGAAACACTCTTCTCCTTCAGTCATGAGTTCACATTCTTGATCACAAGGGGTGGTCTCTGGGCCGCTGCACACCAAGCACATTTTTGGTACCACCCCTCTACTCTTATGGAGTAGATCTTTTTCCTCCCTTCTTTTCTATCTCGATTCATCTTGATAGTAGTTTCTATTTGCTTTTTCCTATAAAGGCCACTAATACACTTAGATCAGAATTCCCTTAGGCCAATCTGAAAGCTGTGCTTTATTCTATCGAAGTCTAAAGAGTATCTTGATAGCATCATGTTTCCATGAAAATCTGTCCTTATCCTGTATAGTAGTGAGTTTCTACTAGTCACTATCCCTAGAGGCTGTAAATAAAATGACTTATTTTACGATCTTATCTGGCCTATAAAGGCCCTCACATCTATAGAGATATTTATGCTGACCCCAGGTCTCTTATTTGTCATGATCTATCTGCAGGAGAAAAGAATCTATCCTCTTCCAACTTAGAGTCATCCCGAAGGGCCATCACAGCTTCACAAATGTATCTTTTGGGTTCATTGCTGACTATTGATGATGATGGATATTAGTCTATGCTTTGATTTGTTATTCCAAACAACCTGAGCTGATACCCAGTATACTAACTTGGTTATATGAAACCAAGCTGATATTATCTTCTTGTGAACAAGCGCTTTACAGGGCCCTGGCACTAGGTGTCTGACTATGGAAAATCATTTACTGTCTGCTGATACGGGAGGAAAAAAAGAATTACATTAGATGTACTAACAGTCATCCATGGAGACAAGAGCCCCTGGTTGCTTGTGACCTTCTCTACTGGACTTGTGAAATGCTGCTTTATGCCCTTGCCTGCATTCTAGGCCATGGCAGCTGGCATCGTTGAGGCTTCCTCCGCTTTGGTCTTGGGTTCCCTGCTCACACAGTTGTTCCGCACACAGTTTCAGAACTCCTCCTAGTAATCCAGACACAACACAATTCTAATGCCAGGCTAGCCAAACAGGAAATTCCCTGCCTCTCTTCTGGTCATATTATCCTTTCTTTACTGTCTAGTATAGAACTCTTTTTACTTTTAATTCTCATGAATAGGGAAACCAAAATTATCTTGCAGGTAGTTACCACTCTCATGACTAAACCCTAAGTAGATCCCAAAGACATCTTCATTCAAAGTCCTGGCCTCATCTTTTATGTTTCAGGTCCTTTCACTGAAACTGTCAGGAAAGCTGAGTTTGGTCCCAACATGGGATAACAGAAAGTTCCCTTTTGTCTTCTGAACATTCTACTAAGGTGGCTAAACGTGCTGCCTTTACCAGCTCATACAGCCTTGCAGTCTGATTTCTGCTGTGCTTTGGAGTGGCTCGTGATAATGAACACGTGTAGAAGCAAAGTTTCTCATTTCTGGAAGAGTAAAAGTCTCTAATGTCTTTATACTGATGCTCTTTTACATGCTACAGCTTCTTTCTTCTGCTTAAAATGTGTTGATTTCCCATAGTACTATGAGATGACTGTGCCTGGAATTGCTCTGGCCAATGTTACTGACAAAGCAGTAAGTCAGTCCTTCCCCTTTGCTGGTCACATCATGGATATTATCCTCACTGTCTATTTGGCCTCCTCTGGCAACTCTCTCTGATGTCATCTGTATTAGTCAGCTAAAGGGGTGCTGTTGCGAAAAACCAGAAATCTGTTGGCTTTTATAAAGGGTATTTATGTGGGGTAGAAGCTTACAGTTATCAGGCCATAAAGCGTAAATTAATTCCCTTACCAAAGTCTATTGCCACATATTGGGGCAAGATGGGTGCCTGTGTCTGTGAGGGTTCAGGCTTCTTCTGCCTCTTAAGGCTCCGTGGCCTCTTCCTCTTAAGTCTCCGTGGTCCCAGCTTCTTCCAAAATCAGCTGTAGGCTGGGATAAGTCTCGTGTCTCTCCCAGAGCTCATTTCTCTCCAGGCTCAGCTGCTCTTTCTCTCCACAAGGCCAGCTGTAGACTATCAGGCTCTCTCTATTCCCGGGGCCTCTGCCGTGTCTATAGAGCCGTCTCTATGTAGTCGTCTCTGTTTCTCTGTGTTCTTCTTCTGTGTGTTTACTTCCTGGAGTTCCAGCAGCAAAAAACTCCAACTAAGCCCTCTACCATGTCAGTTTTTCTGTGAGTCCTGGCCCACTAAGGGGGCGGGGACTCAACGTCCTACTGATGTGGCCCAATCAAAGCCCTAATCATAATTTAATCAAGTAAAAGTGAAACCTCTGAAGTTAATACAATCTAATATGCCCAGAGGAACAGACCAGTTTACAAACATAATCCAATAGCTCTTTTTGGAATTCATAAACAATATCAAACTGCTACACCATATAACTTCAAAGATTAGGCTCCAAATTCAGAAAAGGACTCAGAGACTTGCACCCAGATTGCCCTTGACATTCCTTAGAGGGTTGCTTGGTGGTTCCCAAAGAACCACCTTCTCCCTAACCTTGGTATGTGATCCATAAAATGGCACATATAAGCAAAGAAGAAATAATAGAAATGATTAGAAGCAATTAATATGCCCTCATATATTCTAATGTTGCCTGGTATACTGACGGGTTAACCTATTTGATTCCAGCCTACAAAAATAAAGGGACAGGGGAGCTGATGTGGCTCAAGTATTTGAGCACCTGCCTCCCACATGGGAGGTCCGAGGTTCAGTTCCCGGTGCCTCCTAAAGAAAAAACAAACAGACAACATGCAAACAACGAGCAAAAACAATGAGCAAACAGACAAAGGAGCCATCTCGGGGTGGGGGGAAGGAAGATAAAGGGACAGCTTGCTCTTCTCCATGGGGGCCATTGGAAAATATTCAGGCTGTTTTGTTCAAATGATGAGTTGTGGTTCATATAAATATATTTTGGAAATTGTACGTATGTTACCAGGATGAGTAGAATCATACCATGGACAAAACTTGATATAACCTCATTCATAAGAAGGGGTTAAAAGATTTGGGACATCTTCACCATTAATTAGGAAATCTGAAAAGCTTTATACATTCATTAATATTGTTACTGTCCACATTACTCAGAATCCACAAAGGCAGTAAAATATCAAAATGGATTTGAAATTTTAAATTGGTCAAGATTTGCACAGACTGAGCTCAAATAGCTTGATGCTATATTCTTGGCTTTTACATATAAAATCAATGGCCATCAGGAAAATGGGCCTTTCCCCCTACAAAACAGTAATAGAAAGACCCAAGGGAATTCTTGCTATAGTCCCAGTGGCTATCCACTTATAGGACATTCATGCATCAAATGATGTTCTGCTAAACAATTATGAAGTACTAATGAAACGTGCTAACACCTTGATAACTGGGCCAAATTAATAGTCATGAATCCCAAATCACATTAAGGATCATCAAAGAAAGTCATCACTTAAATCTTATTGGAAGAAACATCAAGTTCTTCAATCCTGAGTTCAGACATTCTACTTTGAAAAGTCATTTTCCCATGTGCCTAAACACTCTCTACCCATGTAGACAAAGGAATTGTGATACAGCTTTTCTTCTTGCTCACCGTTGGCTTCCAAACTGCCACCATAAGTCAATAGCACCCTTTATATCTCTGAATGATTATTGATAAGGAAAACAGACCTCAGTCTCCACCATATTTGAGTCAACTACTGAAACTTGTGTCCACATACTCAAGAATGGCTTATCAACCATCTGGATCACTCCACCAGATGGAAAATTCACAGAACCCTTTGAAGATAGGAATGGAGTCACCCCTCCTCCGTAAGTGAAAATTCCATTTCCAGTGAGTCGTTTCTCAGCTAGCCTGTTGTTTTAGTTTGCTAAAAGATGCCAAAAGCAATAGACCAGAAAACAGTTGGCTTTTACACTAGGGATTTATTATTGCAGGCTTACAGTTTTGAGGCCATGAAGATGTCCAAATCAAAGCTTTCTCCCTCAAGACTGGCTGTGGCTGACCCTTGACTCCTCTCTCACATAAGAAGGCACATGGTAGCATCTCCCTTCTTCTCTGGGTCTCGTCGCTTTCAGTTTCCTGGTTTCCAGGGCTTTCTTTCTGAGCTTTCAGGGGTTTCTCTCTGTGCTTCTACAGCTCCCTATCTCCGTATTCATCCCGTATTTAAAGGACTCCAGGAGGATGATTAAGACTTACCCTGGATTACGCCCTACTGAAGTAATCTAATCAAAATTCCCACCTACATTAGGTTCACACCCAGTTATGGATTAACTCTAAGCACTTGATTTTTTCCTGGGGTCCATTAAAGCCTCAAACTACCACACCAGGTGTTCAGTAGTTGTCTATAGAGACCCGGTTCAGCTCTAGTTGCTTAGAAAATTGAGTTTGGCCATCATAGCTGTAAAGACAGAGAGATTATTTTAGTTATATCTCCTCTGCCTAAAGGAGATACTTTTCTATTCTTAAGAACTTGAAATCAGTATATCTCATCTTCATATTTAGATTTATTTACTGGTTGGCAGGTATAACAGTTATAGCTACATTTTTTTTGAAGTACTGGGCTGGGGATTGAACCCAGGACTCATTTGTAGGAAGCCGGTGCTCAACCACTGAGCCACACCGGCTCCCCGAGTAGGTTTTTCATTTGTTTACTTGTTGTTTGCTTTTTTGTTTTTAGGAGGCACTGGGAACCGAACCCTGGACCTCGCATGTGGGAAGCAGGCATTCAACTGCTTGAGCCACATCTGCTCGCTATAGCTACATTATTTGATATCTTGATGGCTTTCCTTGTCCTGAGCTCTTATCAAAGGAGACTAAGAAGTGGACTTACCAAAAACAAAGGAGATTGGGAAAGTGTATTCTTGAGAACAGAAACATGAGGCTCAAACAGTCAAGCTTTCTTTAACTGTACTTTAAAGTGACAAAACAAAGACATTTTGCCCCTCATCCCTCAACTCAGAATGATCTGAATATTTTCGGCTACATTCGTTCTGCTGTCCAAAAGGGATTTTATAGGAAAATAATTTCTATTTAAGTGCAGGAATGGACCTGAGGCAGGCTTGGAGCAGGGGTCTGTTCAGCAACATGATGTCCAGGAAATCAACTTTCAATTAATCCAGAATCACATAGTAAACATTCTGCAATGTGCCAAGGTTGTTTTGCATGGATATCTTGCATATGGTGAGGAAGTAGGCAAGTAGCCAGTCTCTAAAGTCAGAAACAGGTGGTGCAAGAGGGATGAGAATTTAAACCACCCCATTCCCTGTGAGAATGGAAAACTCAAGACCCTTTCCCCCCGTGGAGTCCTCACTGTGGATAGTGACATAATCAGCTTGGGATTCTGGGAAACATACACTTATGTCTGTGTGGTCTTCTGCCTTATTTCACAATCTCCATATTTTTTTTTATCCTTTGCTTTTAAATGAACTTTATAACCTCTTCTAACTGTGTATCTTTCCATCAATCATAGCACTGCCCCTTTGTGATAACCATGTAGCGAGTTTCAGATCACAGTTTGGAAAAGATTTAACTGTTTCAGACTATTGGATCTGAGGCTAGGGCTCCTTGCAGGAAAACTTTCATTCCTGTTAAGCCGCAATGCGGTAGATGATTGACCATAGGTACCCCATTAAAGACTTAAAGTTATGACAAACAAACAAGGAATTGACCCCATCACTCTTTTCCTTTAGGAAAGACAGATTTTTACTGAGCAAGCCAGCTGGCTCCACCACCCCTAAATCAATGAACCTTGATGGCACCACAAAATGAAATTCACAGAATAGCTAGTTCATGTGATCTGCAAGTTCAGAAGATGGTTGAAAGGATCTCAAAGTAAATGTCTTATTATAGTTACCTCATACCAGCACAGTTTTCAAAAATTGTCCCTTAGATTGGAGGTTTTCCAAAGGTTGTGAGTCCAATTTCCACCTTGACATGTTAAAAATTATCATGGGTAATACTGAAAATTGTTCCACAGATAGCTTGGGTCTTATGCCAATGCAATTTCCTGTGAATTGGATAAAATTGCTCTTATAGCACTGAAAGACTTATATTTTATCTGTGGAAAAAAGGCTTGTAAGTCTCTCCCAAAGCTGATGGAACTTTTACTATTGGCACTGTGACCCCAGTTATCTTGATTCATAGAAAATAGCATCCAATTCATTTTTACCACAGTGTTCAGAAAATGCTTCTTTGTAACTGCTTTCCCCATGCATGAGCCTTCAAAGTCATGAGAGTAATTTAAAAGTTATTCCTTTCCTTTGAAACCATATCAGACTCTACCAGTCTACCAGGTGGACTCTAAATGCTGTAAACCTTGAAGATGAATCTGTAACTTGTGACACATTAAGAAGTCTAAATAAATGGCCATTTTGAGAGGATATGTGCACTGATGAGCTAGGAATGATGTATAAGCATCTCAGATAATTCAATAATTATTAATTAGAACATAAAGAAGTAGAAGATGAAATAGACAGCCTTCATAAAGACTCATGCCCTGAGACAGACTTATTTGGGTGCTCAGATAGATCATTGTTTTTAAGAAATA
Source organism: Cabassous unicinctus (assembly GCA_029593785.1). NCBI lineage: Eukaryota > Metazoa > Chordata > Mammalia > Cingulata > Chlamyphoridae > Cabassous > Cabassous unicinctus. Next base: position 7,418 of record JAQZBX010078495.1, read on the forward strand.
CATAAATATGGATTATGCTTATATAGTTCTGAATTACTGGTAAAATATTACTGGGACTTTACCTCTTTCCCCTCTCCCCCTTAAGAAAAGCAAAAGATAAAGATTTAGCTTCCTAAGAATGAAGACAGGGTATACTAAACATAAATATGGAAATAAGAGTTCAGAAGAGAGCTATAGAAAAGGAAATGATGAGATGGAAGCAATTCCAAGAAAAATTCAGTAAGTGGAAGGATATTGAGGCCAGTTAAAGCAGAAATCTCCCACTGAAATTGAATTCTTGGAAGAATCAAATAATAACAAAAAGCACTTACGGAGATTTAGTGAGATCATAAGAAGGACTTTTGTGGATTAAAATGAAATAATTTTCAAATTAAAAAATTCCATAGGCAAATTGAAAAGGAGAATGTTCTCTGTGGCCTGGAATCATGGCTTGGGGTGAATCAGGTGAATGAAATGCTTCCTTACTGAGAAAACACAAAGAGTTGGAAATAATAATAGAAAAGATAAAACTCTTGGAGGAGAGATTCAGGAGACTTAGTGAAAAACAGGAATTCCAGAAAGTGAAGAAGAAAGAGATAAAGAAAATGTCACAAATAATAGAAAAAAAATGTACCTGATCTGAAGAAAGATAAATCCACAGATTAAAAGAATCCCCCAAATCAGGCAAGACTGAAGAAAAGAGATATATATCTGAGCATATTCTGGTAACATTCTTGTATTTCAAATAGCAGGAGTCCTAAGAGATGGTTTAAAACAAGGAATGCCTGGAAACTTGATTTTTTTTTTAATAATTTATTTCTTTATTTTTAAAGGAGCTTTAGATTACATAAATGTTACATCTTGAAAATATAGGGGATTCCCATATACCCCACCCCCTCCCCATCCCACAGTTTCCCCCATTAACAATGTCTTTCATTAGTGTGGTACATTTGTTACAATTGATGAACACATATTGAAGCATTGCTGCTAACCACGGTCTATAGTTTACATTATGTTTTACACTTTGCACTGCACAATTTTATAGGTTTTGACAAAATGTATAATGGCTGGTATCCATCATTGTAATATCATGCAGAACAATTCCAATGTCTCAAAAACGTCCCATGTTATGCCTATTCTTCCCTCTCCCTCCCCTCAGAACCTCTGGTGCCTTTATATCAATGTTACAAGTTCTTCCATTAATAGAGTAATAATAAGTCTACTTTAGTCCATAGTTGCATCCCCCCTGATGTTTGTTCGTTCCTCTATCTTAGGGATTTTGGAATGGTGATGCCCACTCTGCATCTGAACTTGATTTTTTTATTCAAACAGTCACATGATGACTACTGAAGAATGTGCTGGGATTGTTTGTTACTGTCATCTACCCCTGGAACACATGGCCAGATCTCCAAAGCTGTAAGGAAGGATCAGGAGGGCACTTTAAAAAGCTGAGAATGAAGGAAATGGGAGCAAGAGGTGGGATGAGATGCTCCAGGGCTCCATCCCCCCACAGAACATTTTACCAACAAGCAAGAACTGGCAGAAGCTTCTTTCTCAGAGCTCCAGAAAACAGTTAAAGAGTTTTCTTACTGGAGTGAATGCTGAATAAGAAAAAGGCAACTTAAAAACAGTAGGAAAATCTTGTGGTGCATTTGCTGGCCCTTCCCCCACCTGCTCACTGGCTTGGAACAGAGCCTGCGGCTTTTTCCATGAGGGTGCTTGGTCCTGGTTCTGGAGGGAGCAGAGTGACCCTTGTGTACATACAAGGGTACATGCATGTCTGTGCCAGTCTGTCTGGTGACAGGCTTTAGGACTGAATCAGGACACTTGCCACAGGCTTGCTTTTCCAGAACTTGCTCTGCACATAGAACTGGTTCACAGAGTTCTACAAAATGCTATAGAAGAGTCAAATCACAGCTGCTGGGGGCAAAGGATTGCTGACTGTGGGAAATACAGGGAAAGGAGACATTCAAACCAGTGTAAATGGGGGAATGTGTATGCTCAGGACAAGATGTATCCTCCAGGAAAGACCATAGAGGACTCTACAGTTTTTCCTTGGACTGTTCTCTGAACTCATTGTTCTGATGACTAAACTCTGCAGGAGAGCATTTGTACAAGCCATTCCACAGAGTCAGAAAGGTATTTTCTATTTCCTTTCCTTCCTTCCTTCCTTCCTCCCTTCCTTCCTTCCTTCTTTTTTTGTTAGCTCCTGGCAGTCAAGGAAATCTCTGTTATAACACTAATTGTATACAACCTTAAGGAAGAGATGTTTCAGTGTCTAAATTCAGAGATAACACATTAAACTATTCTTTTAGTTTGCTAAAGGCTGCCAATACACCAGAAATGTGTTTGGCTTCTATAATGGGAATTTATTAGATTAAAACTTACAGTTCCAAGGCTGGGAAAAATATCCAAATCAAAGTGTCAGGTGAAGCTCTCTCCCCGAAGTTCGGCTGCTGGTGACCCTGGACTCCTGTTACATGACAAGGCACAATGGTGGCTTTCCTCCAGGCTCACCTTCTTCCTGCACTCAGCTGTAGGCAATCAAGCACAGGACAGTGTCGGCGCATGTCTCCCCTCTCCTCTGGGTCTCATTGCTTCAACTTTGGGCTGCTCTGTCTGTTTCTTTTCTTTCTCCTGGGTTTGTTGATTTCAATTTCTGGAGGCTTCTCTCTGTCTCTGCCACTTTTTTTCTGTCTGTGACTTTTTATTCCTCCATTTATAAAGGACTTCAGTAAGAGGATTAAGACCCACCCTGGTCCCATAATCTAATCAAAGGTCCTTAACTGAAGTAATTTAATCAAAAGGTCCCCCCTACAATAGGTTTATATGCACAGGAATGTAAAGCTTTAAGAACAGGATTTTCTGGTATCTACCCAGGTTCAAAATATCACAACTCTCTAAATGTCCATGTGTAAAAAAAAAGATAGCAAAACATACAAAGAAATGATGGCCCATGCAAAGGAGCAGGATAAAGCATTAGAAATGACCAGTGAGGAATATTAGACCTTGGATATGCCATGATAAGACTTTTTTTTAATAAAATGGTCCTAAATATGCTCCTAAATAGATCCTAAATATGTCCTAAAGAGCTAAAGAAAAACACAAAGAACTAAATGAAATAAAGAAAATTACTGCTGAACACAAAGAGAATATCAATAAATAGAAATCATGGAAAGAGGAAACAGAGTTGAAGACCACAGTAACCAAAAATTAAAAAAAAAAAAAAATCTCTAGAGGGACTCAACAAGAGACTGGAGCTGGGAAAAGAGAGAATCAGTTAACTTGAAGATAAGACTATTGAAATCACCCTTTTTGTGGAACAAAAAGAAAAAAAAAATGAAGAAAAGTGAACAGAGTCTGAGAGACCTGTGGGACACCATCAAGGATACCAGTAAACAAATTGTGGGTGTCCAAGAAGGAGAAAGAAAGGGGTAGAAAGACTATTTGAAGAAATAATGGCTGAAAACTTCCCAAATTTAATGAAAGACTTAAATATATACATCCTAACAACTCAACAAGCTTCAAACAGGATAAACGCAAATAGACCTATATAGAGATATATTATAATCAAACTGTTGAATTTCAAACATAAAGGAAGAATTCTGAAAACAGCAAGAAAAAATATATACAAGGGAACCTCAATAAAATTAGTGATTTCTCATCAGAAATCACAGAGGCCAGAAGGCAGTGCGGTGACATATTTAAAGATATGAAATTTTAAAAATTGCCAGCCAAGAATTCTATATCTGGTGAAATTGTCTTTCAAACATGAGGGAGAGATTAATACATTTCCAGATAAATAAAAGCTAAAGGAGTCTGTCAGTACTAGACCAGCCCTACAGAAATGCTAAAGGAAGTTATTCGGGATGAAAGTAAAAGACAATGGGCAATAGATTGAAGCTGAATGAAGAAACAAAGATCTCTGGTCAGGATAGCAACATGGGTAAATATAAATGTTAGTACTATTGTATTTTTGGTTGTAACTCCATTTTTACTTCTTCTAGGACCTAATGTGCAAATGTAAAAAAATTAATAATAAACAAATGGTTTTGGACTTACGATATATAAATATGTAACTTGTGACAAGAATTACATAAAGGTCGGGGAACATAGTGTGTGTTCTAGTCCTAAGAGGTTCTAGAGAGTCCGTTATTTTGAGGGGAGATATGAAACAAGGCAAGAATGGTACATTTGACAATAAAGAACATGAAAAGACAGGACAGCTCCTGGACCTAAGCAGGAAGAAATGGTGCCTGGGCCCTGTAAAGAATCTTGATGTATCCGGATTGGACAATAAATACTTAAGTACCTCTTCTCTACCAATGATTCTAAATCTTTGTTGATAAATCATGGGAAGAAGAAAAAAAAGTTACATGGGTCATGAATTTTGTAATATATCTTTCATCAAATTATTTATATAGACAGATACCCTACAAAAAAAATATTTGCCCAGCTCCCCATATATCCTAGGGGCAGTACAGTCAGGAGAGGTGGAAAGGCTCACCCAAGGGATGGGCGGTATGGATGGACAGGACAGCTCTGAGCTGAGAAATATTTAGGAAGCCAAGGGGGCTGGACTAGGTAGTCATTATTTGCATCTCTGAGGAAGGCTATACTGGAGATGGGGAGGGGAAGGTATGCGTAGATGGTGGAAGTTACCAAGATATGGAGCAAGTTTCAGACCTTGATAGGTCCAGCATCAGATGAGTGAAGTTTCAGGTGCCTGCGGGGCTTCCAAAAGATGTCCAGCTGGAAAGTGGCTGTGGGATATGAAGGCTGAGGATGGAGAGAGATGTACGTGGGCCGTCAATGTATAGGTGGTAGTGGAAACTAAGGCGGGATAAGACAGTCCTCCAGGAGGGAGTGCAGGGTGAGGACATTAGTAGCCAAGGCAAAATATACTCTAATTTAAGGACCACAGCTGTGGCTATATCCTATTCCTCTGGCTGACCAGCAAGAGATAACAAGATAATAAAGTGGATAATGATAATGAAAATATAGCCATTGCATTGTGTAATTTAAGCTCCTGGTATTTTTTTGCCAGCCAAGGGAATAATGTGCTTCTCATATATATGTCATGTGCATATATATATATATTAAAGATGTTAAGAGTAAAAACAGAACTAAATCAAACAAAGATATGAGAAGAAAAACAATATTAACAATATTAACCTCAGTACTTTGTTATGAACAACTCAAGAGTTCAGAGGTTTTGTCCTTTAGGATAAGTCAGGTAGAGTTTGGAGGCTCCTTCCTCTGGCTAATAATACCTTTGGAAGGAGGTATACACCTTTTCTTTTTCCTTTTTTTTAAAACAATTGGATTGTCTAGCAAGAGAACCTAATTTTAATTCTATTTTTGGCTATGTTACACTATGTCCATGTTAAAGGCCTCACATGCTTTGTGTAAAAAATAGCAATTCCAGGTTAAATAGAGGAGACTTCACAGCTACAGGTGTACTTAAAGTAAGGAGGACACAGTGTTAGTACTGAGAGAGTTAACGATCCATCTTAGTAAATTCAGCAGTCTTGAGATTCTCTTTAGGGTCAAATAGAGTATAAATAAATATAAATTAAAATTATGAACAACTGTGCTTGTTTTGGCAGCTCATATCCTAAAATTGGAACGACATAGAGAAGATTAGCATGGCCCCTGTGCAAGGAAAAATTTGTGAATTTTCTTGCAAGTTCATGAAACATTCCATATTTTTAAGTGTGGAAATATATAGCGTTGATGGTAACCCATTATAATGAGTAGAACTAATGTAGCTGGTTTATAAATGGAATTGTAGCTGAAAATGGTAGTCTAGGGAGGTAAATTTCAATTGAAAGAAAGCTAGAGAATAATCTAGGAACTGAATAACACAGTGAACCCAGAAATGGATGAGAATTGTGGTTAATAGCACAAATACAAGAATGTCCTTCTATGAACTAGGACAAATGTACATTACTATTGCAAGGTAGTAAGAATGTGGAGAAGCCTGGGAAAAATACAATTAAAGTAACCTATGAACTATAGTTAACAACAACACTGTAATATTCTTGCATCAATGCCAAAGATGTACTGGGTTAATAATAGGGAGGTATGGAAAAAATATACCAAATGTACACTATGGACCATGGTTAGTGGTAATAGTCTGATGATATTATCTCATAATCTGTAAAAAATGTTCTACAACAATGTAGTATGTTGGTGTGGAGGGGTGTTGTATGGGAATTCCACGCATGTGCATGATCATTTTGTAAGCTCACAACTTCTCTAATAAAAATTATTTTTTAAAAATATGAACAACTTAGCCAAAAGATTTGCTTTTCAATTTACTGGCAGATTTTAGCCATAACGTCTGTTTAAATGATAACTGTGTCATCTAATCATATTGGGATAAATGACTTTTACTATCATTATGAAACAGTAAAACATACAACAACAAAAATGAACAGAAAATCATAAATCCCAAAACTTTTCTTTAACATTAACGTAAAATTTTTAGGAAATAGCTATAATCTCACCTTCCTAATACAAAAACTATTTTCACTTTTATATATTTCTTCTGGTCTTTGGCCATATATGAGCATTTCCCATGTTGTTGCAATCATATCATATATATGCCTTTGTGGTCTGCTTTTAAAATTTTATATTGTAAAATATTTTGATGTTTACATAGACACTTTTAAAGGATCTTTTTTTTAAGGTTACAAGTTGATGAA
>JAQZBX010078497.1:0-14114 GCA_029593785.1 Cabassous unicinctus
GCATTGGCTGCTTATTAAAATGCAAAGTCTCTGAAAGAAGCAATTATTATTAATTATTTGCTCCTTCATATGAATAGGTTTAGCAGATCCCATTTAGCAAGAAATCTTATGAAAAGGGGTTGGTGGGAATAAAAACATCACAGAGCTCGGGGCCTGTGGAGTGGGTGGCAGACAAAAGAGGATGGGAGTGGGGCTGTAGGAGAGCTCAGACACAGCAAAGGTCACAGGTAGGCAGGGGCTGGATGGAGCTGGAAAAGACCACCACCCACATTTTGCCCAGGGTGACTCAGGGTATGTTTGGACCTGGCATTCTGGGGGACAAATAGGGATGGGAATGACATAGTCAAAAGCCAGAAGGAAACAGGGGCTAGGGATCTATGTACTAGACAACTGGCCCAGACCTGGGGAGGATCTCAGACCACCAAAGCCAGGGCCGGGCCCAGGTTAAAGGAACCTGTCTCCATCTCACCTGCTATCCTGACGTGGATGGGACACCTAACATTAACCATGCCACGGGGGCACACTCCTCCCCAAATGACATGTCCCAGAATGGTGATGAGCCAACTTAGAATTAAAAGGCTGACATGCCCTGCCCTCCCCAACTGGCCAAATTGCCAGTTCATAGGTCAGTTCCTGCTCTGAGCTCCTTTGAGCACAGGAGAGGCTTCTCTCCATCTTCCCTTAGCAAAGTGCCTTGCATAGAGGAGAACTTACACACATGTGCCACAGCAAACTAAACACTGGGAAACAACTTTGGACTCCAAATCCAGTTTGATCCCAAAAGGCAAATCACAATCATTCCCTTGATTGTTGGGCCACAGCCTCATTTCTAAGCACCCACCAAGCCAGCAGGCACCTGCTTATTTGCACAGTGGAATTGATTTGTAGGACTCTACCTTGCATCCCTGGTAGGCAGGCTGGGCTATTTAGAGTGAAATGAAATCAAACCATGTGCAACCTATTATTTAGACGTGAGAATCCCCAGGCACTCAGTGTGGAAGGGCATGTCAGTGAGTTTCTCTTTCAGATGCTGTCACAGGGTCAGCACCCAGGAAAGACCCCCTTGCGTGGCCAGGACCCCTGTGTACCTGTGATCTAAGGCCTGAAATTCCACCATGATAATTTCAAACTTCTGGTTTTCCTAGCTACTAAGCTGTGAACCACCTTGGGAAAATAATTGGGCATCTCCAACTAGCAGTAAAAATGAGCAGACTTTGAAAGACAGGGGCAAGGCAGAGTGGGATCAGGAGGCCAACAGGCACTATTGCGTGTTACTCTGCATTTCATATCCAAATCTCATTGCATTCTCACAACAACCCATGAGGAGGATGAGCCTTTTATGGTCCCCAATTCTCAGGAAAGGAAACTGAGGCTCTGGGAGGTTAGGGCACTTATCCAAGATCCCTGAAGTAGCAGGAGCCAATTTGAAACCTAAATGCAAACAGCAGACCCATTTGCCCAGCCCCTTTTGCGCTCTCGCCACTGAGGGTGCAAAGAGCTCTGTCGAGAGGTGCAGCTCTCATTCCTTGACCTGCGGTGTGGTCTTGGACCATCATATGCTTCTCTGAGCATTAGTTTCTTCTGTAAAATGGTGAGGTTAGATGACTGAGTCTCTAAGCCAGTGCCTCTCAGACTTTAAAGTATCTGTGGAGTGCCTGGGGAGCTTAAGGCAACTGATGGAGCCAGGGTGGGGCTTGAGAGCCTGCATCTCCAACAAGCCCCAGAGGATGCTGGTGCTGTAGCTAACTCTGATTCCAAAGCCCAGGCTCCCGCCTCAGCATCCTGCAGTCACCTTCCTGGCCAGAATTCGGTGCTTCATGGAAAAGGAGGTTCCCATCAGGCAAGATGGACAATATGAACACAAAGATATGGGCATGAAAGGGCAGGGCAAGGAATAGAGACCAGTGGGGAGTCTGGAGGTGTGTGTGGGCAGAGGGTGTGGGAGAGTGGGGAGAAAACAGCGGCAGGCCATGAACGGCTGCATTCATTATAACCTGCCATTTAGCGAGTGCCCGCAGTGTGCCTGGCTCTGGGTTGAACATCTGGGTTGAACATCTTGCAGAAACAAATATCAAATTTGACCTTAAACAACTCTCATTTATTTGGGAGCTTAGGTTCCCAAATAAAAGAGCATAAAACATCACACATGCAATTACTAGAGAGATAAACAGGCTGAACTAATAGACAGCCACTGATGGTATGAATGGCAGTTAAATGCCAATTTAGAACCTGGGTGCACTAATCTTAAAGAAAAGGAATGTGTTCGATATTCAGACAAGCATAGGGATGCTTTTTGTTCACACATGCAACTCCTGGCCAAACATATAAGATGAAAATAAACCAGTAATGAAACAATTTACCACTATCTGAGAAGGAGAATTCAAAAGAATATTAGTAATTTAATGGGAAATCAAATGAAAAAATAGTATAAAAATGTTTTTAAAAAGTAAATGTTACTCAATTTAGGTAGGGTGTGCCATGAAGAGAAGTCCTGACAGACAGACAGCACTATACAGGGCATGCTGATCTCAGAAGGAGAAAGTGAGAAAGGAGAAATAACGAAGCATTCCAATGGTGTTATATTTGTTGTAGAAATGCAGCCTTTGACTTAAGAATTGGGAAAATGATTTTCAATGTTAGGCATTGATTTAAAAATCTATCAAGGGTAAACCCACAGTAACAAATAATGTGGTTGATAAGGAGAAAGGTCCACAGGTCTGTGGCAAGCAGAATAATGACCCCCAAAGACGCCCAAGTCCTAATCGCCAGAACCTGTGACTATGTTAGGTTACATTGCAAAGGAGAATTAAGGTTGCAGGTGAATTACAGTTGCTGATCAGCTGACCTTAAAATAGGGAGGTATCCTGGATTATCCAGAGGGGCCCAATGTAATCACAAGGTCCTTAGAAGTGGAAGAGGGAGATGTGACTATAAACGGATGGTCAGAGAGATGCAACACAGCTGGTTGTGAAGATGGAGAGGGGCCTCTAAAAGCTGGAACTCCCCATATAGCCTCCAGAAAGGAACACCTGATTTGAGCCCAGTGAGCCCCCTGTTGGACTTCTAACATGCAGAACTGTAAGATAATAAATTTGTGTGGTTTTAAACCACTAAGTGTGTAGTAATTTGTTAAAGCAGCAATAGAAAACATGGTCAGAGTTTGACCAAAAGTCTAGAAGCATTCTTAGTGATATATATGGTGGCGCATGGTTTGAATTTCTTACTAGGAGAATTAATGATATATTTTGGAACAATTTTCAGATTATATGTGCCATTTTCTGAATCTTCCCCAAACTGGGACATCTTGCTGAAACAAGTATCAAATTTGACCTTAAACAACTCTCATTCATACAATGGGATTGCCAAATAAATGCCATTAAACAATTAGATTTTATTTAGATAAGATACAAGCCCACTAGAAGAAACTACTGAAACAGAGCAAACTCCAACTTTGGTGGGAAATGAAATTAATTTTGAATTTGAGCTGTTGACAGATATTTGGTATGGAATGTTGTATAACAATGGTGGCCAAAACCTATCCCCCAAAATCCAGAATTTGGCTATTTCACTTTTAAAGGGATTAAAAATAAACACAGATTAAAAAAATATATATAGGATTTTTCTAAACCAAAGGAACCCCATTTGTAATATGCAACAAAAGTGACATTCCAATAAAATAAAATTCAAAAAAGAAAACAAAAAATGTCTATGGATTATGAAGGGAAAGAGTCACAGATAAATAACCCTAAAATTAATGTTCATAGAAATTAGTTTTTGGTCATGTACATCAAGATAAAATTTTGCATGGCAAATACTACTTAAAGTTTTCTTTATAATTTCCAGGACTCAAAATACTACTTTCAGTTTTCTTTATAATTTTCCCAGGACTGAAAACTTTGAAAAGAGAAAATAAATAAGCACTGTATGGATCTAGATATTGCTTTAAGAGAAAGTGAAAATAGCAATGTAAGTGATAGTGATATATATGATGAAATAAAAATATTTTATAATTTTTCTGCTTAGTTATAATTTATCAGATACAACCTCATTACAATGTTTGAACTTGATATGCAAAACTTATGGTTTATTTATGAATCTAAGTATGGGTTTATGAACACCTTTTTGATCATTCCATTATCAAGTTTCTCCCAATTGAAATTAAATTTTTAAAACTATGAAAGTAGAGCAGTGGTTGAGCACCTCCTTCACATGTATGAGGTCCTGGGTTCAGTCCCCAGTACCTCCTAAAAAAAACAAAAAAACAAACAAAAAAACTAAGACACATGAAAAGATGCTCAACATCATTAACCATCAGGGAAATGCCAATCAAAACCACAATGTGAGGGGAAGCGGATGTGGCTCAGGAGACTAAGCTCCTGCCTACCTCATGGGAGGTCTGTGGTTTAGTTCCTGGTGCCTCCTAAAGAAGACAGGGAGATGGCATGACAGGCAGGCATGGTAAGCTCACACAACAAGATGACACAACAAGAGACACAAGAAGAGAAAACATAGTAAGAGACACAACAAAGCAGGGAACGGAGGTGGTTCAAGCGATTAGGTGCCTCCCTCCCACATCGGAGGTCCTGGGTTCAGTTCCCGGTGCCTCCTAAATACACAGCACATAGCAAGTGCAAACAACAAGGGGGTGGGGAGAAGTAAATAAATAAAATCTTAAAAAAAAACAAAAACCCACAATGAGAATACCATTTCACACCCATTAGAATAGCTACTGTTAAAAAAAAACAGAAAATAACAAGTATTGGAGAAGATGCAGAGAAATAGGGACACTGATTCATTGCTAGTGGGAATGTAAAATGGTGCAGCTGCTGTGGAAGACAGTTTGGTGGTTCTTCAGAAAGCTAAGGATAGAACTACCATATGACCCAGCAATCCCACTACTAAGTATATACCCAAAAGAACTGAAAGCAAGAACTCAGATAATATCACATCAATGTTCACAGCGGCATTATTCACAATTGCCAAAAGATGGAAGCAACCCAAGTGTCCATTAACCAATGAATGGATACATAAAAAGTGGCATATACATACAATGGAATATTGTTTAGCCTTACTCAGGAATGAAGTCCTGATACTTGATACAACAAAGACGAACTTTGAGGACATTATGTTGAGTGAAATAAACCAGATACAAAAGGTAAAAGATTGTATGATCTCACTGATGTGAAACACTTAGAATAAGCAAACTCATAGTGTCAGAATTTAGAATGTAGGCTACAAAGGGATGGGGTGGGGATAGAGAATGGGAAGTTAAGACTTAAAATGTGCAGGGTTCCTATTTGGAATGATGCAAATGTTTTGGTAATGGGTGGTGGTGATGCACAACATTGTGAACATAATCAACAGCACAGAAATATATATCTGAATGTGATTAAAAGGGAAAATATTAGATTCTATATATGGTAACAGAATAAAGTTTTTTTAAGATCCATGGAATTACACCATACAGTGAACCCTAAGTTAAACCATGGACTGTAGTGAATAGTACAATTGTAAAACTGTGCTATCATCAATTGTAATAAATGCACCACACCAATGTAAGGTGCTAATAACAGGGTGGTATATGGGAATTCTGTATTTTATGAAAGATTGTTCTATAAACCCACAACTTCTCTAATAAAGAAAAAAAACTAAGAACTATAATGACTTAGGATAGTGGTCTAATATGGCATCAATAGATTTGTGTCAATAAAACACAAAATTAGGTGAAAATACTGATTACAACAATATAACTCTTAATTTTGCTGAAATGAAGGCAAGAAAAATAAACTTCATGGAATAAGCACATGTATTAGTCAGCCAAAGGGGTGCTGATGCAAAATACCAGAAATCTGTTAGCTTTTATAAAAGAGTATTTATTTGGGGTAGAAGCTTACAGTTACCAGGCCCTAAAGCATAAGTTACTTCCCTCAATTACAGGCAGAGTGGGCATCACCATGCCAGAATCCTCAGGGTTAGGGAATGAACGAGGGATTAGAATAGACTTACTGTTATTCTACTATAGACTTATTGTGATCCTAGCAATGGAAAAACTTTTATCATTGATATGGAGGCAGTAGCCACTGGAGGTTTTGAGGGGAAGGAGGAGGGAAAATAGGTGTAATATGGGGGCATTTTGGGGACATTGGAATTGTCCTGCATGACGTTGCAGTGACAGATACAGGCTATTATATATTTTGTCATAACTTACACAATTGTGCAGGACAGAGTATAAACTATAATGTAAACTATAATCCACAGTTAGTGGCTATACTTCAATATGTGTTCATCAATTGTAACAAATGTACCACACTAATGAAGGATATTGTTAATGTGGGAAAGTGTGAGAGGGGTAGGAAGTGGGGCATATGGGAATCCCCTATATGTATGTATGTATATATGTATATATGTATATATGTATGTATGTATTTTAAAGATTTATTTATTTCTCCCCACCCCCTCGTTGTTTGCACTTGCTGTGTCTGTTCATCTTCTTTGTTTCTTTAGGAGGCACTGGTAACCGAACCAGGGACCTCCCATGTGGTAGGTGGGAGCCCAATCGCTTGAGCCACATCCTTTTCCCTCCCCTATATTTTTTATGTAACATTCATGTAATCTAAAGTATCTTTAAAAAATAAAAATTATAAAAAATGTATTTGAAAAAACCCCAGCTATACGGGGAGTGGATGTAGCTCAAATGGTTGAGTGCCTGCTTCCCATGTATGAGGTCCCAGGTTCGATCCCCAGTACCTCCTAAAAACAAAAACAAAGCAAACAAAAAAGCAGCTCTACTAGCTCAGCAGTTGAGTGCCTGCTTCCCAAGTACAAGGTCCTGGGTTCAATCCCTGGTACATACATATATCAACAAGATGGCACAAAGTAAGGAAGTCTCAAATCCCCCAAACAAAGTGAAACCAGGAACTCTGTGAGATAAACCACTTTCATCATCGGAGTTTTGGCTGCCAGACTTTGTAAACAAGAGATGAAACTCAAGGCTCACCAAAGGCGGAGAATCAAATAGAAGACCTCCACCAATAAAGCTACCACTCTAAAGGTAAATGGATATGAAATAAATCCCACTAGGTAGAAGGGGACATCAAGGAAAATTATCTTTTTGGACCCTAGCATTGGGTAAATGAGAAAAAAAAATATCTCCCAAGAATTCATAACCATCAGATAGTGCTCACATGGGCTTGTGGTCCAAATCCACACTACCTCTGTGGTCCAAGAAATCTCAAGTGGAAAATTTAAAGTGATTACATATAGAAAGAGGTCAAAGTTTTTAGTTCCCTCCGGTAAGTAACAAAAGCAAATGCAAATCCTCTCTGAATGATTTCTACTTTAAAACAAGCCTCAAAGAGTACCCACAGATAAATTTCCAAGCAAAATTAGCAGCTCAGAGAAAAAAAACTATCATGTACATACATATAAATAAAACACCATGAATGAGAAACAGCAGAGAGCTCAAAGACCATAGGTATTGAAATATAAATAACTATGTTAATCTTGTTTAAAGAAAAAAGAGCTTAAAATATGAAAATATGAACAGAAAACAAGCAGATTTGAAAAGAACATAATATAACTTTTAGAAATAAAAAATTGATATTAAAAAGTCATTGAAAGGCAGAAATAGATTAGCAGTTATATATGGCAAGAGAAGAATAGAGAGATTGAGAGATAACTAGTAAAGGGGTAGGGATTCTGTTTGTTTTTTGTTTGTTATTGTTTTGTTGTTTTCTTTTTCTTCTTCTTCTCTTGGAGTAAGGAAAATGTTCTAATATTGATTGAAGTGAGAAAAGGAAAACTCTGTGATTATACCAAATGCCACTGATTATACACTTTAGATGGATTCTATGGTTTATGAGTACATTTCAATAAAATCTTTTTAAAAGTCATTGAAAGGATAAATAGCAGATTAAATATGGTTGAAGAGAAAAATAGTCAACTGAAAGTAGAGCCAAAGAAAATATTCAGAATTTAGACAAGAGAGATTAGGAGAAAAAAAAAAAAATCTGAAAGAATAAGAGACATGAGAATATTTCTCCAGAAGGAGAAAACAGAATGGCTTTTGATGTAGTATTTGAAGAGGTGATAGCTAATAAATATCTAGAATTGTCCGATCCTCAGACCCAAGAAATTAAGTTAGGTTACAGCAGAGACTGTTGGTGCTCACTAATTATTCCATGTGTTTTCCTATATTTCTCAGACTTTCTTGCAGTTAGGTTGGGCCCATGTGACTATTTCCAGCTAAATGTTACCTCTAGTCCATCACAGTTAAAAGCAGTATGCCTTCTTGTAGCAGATATCGTGGTGTACTTCTCAGCCCCCACCCCTCACCCCCATTCAGAACTGAGGTACTCACCACTCTACAGGAATTGCTTTGGCCAAAGGGAGCTACCTCGGCCAGGTTATACTCCCTCCCCATGGGCAGACTATATCCAGTGGTGATGGGCACAAAATCCTGGACTCTTTTTCTCATTTGGGACAACTCTGAAAGGTCAATCCAGAGCCAGAACTCCCTGCGTGATAGGTTGAGGCCCCTGATGCAACTTCTCCTTCTACCTAATTCTGCTTCCTCTTTCTTACAGGTGTTGATCTTAAGAACTCTTCCCAATAAACTTATTGCACACAAATCTTCTTCTCAGAGTCTGTTTCTAGGGAACCCAACCTAAGACATCACTCTCTCTTCCCCTTATGTGGCAACCTTGGAAGCCACATGTTCCAAGTGGTGCAGCTACAAGATGGTGAATCTTCCATCTGCCTGGGTCCCACACAGCCCCCCACTGACCACTTAGCTGTGTGATGTGCAAAATAAACCTTTGCTATTTTAAGTCATTAAGCTATCTGGGGTAAATTTATACTCAGTAAAAGCCTAGCCTTTCCTGCCTAGTATAATTATTCATATTAAAACAAACACACTCTATATCTAAACTAATAGATATAGAGCATATTTATACTTATAAATAAGTGGAGGAGAAAATAAAATATGAAAAGGAAAAAAGAAAACAAGAATATAAAACTCAATACAAAGAAAGCAAGAAAGGAAAAGAAAACTAAACAGAGCAAGTAGGACAAATAGAAATTACAGGTGATGATCAAAATAAATGCAAATATATCTATAATCATTATAAGTATAAACAGACCAGTTATATTTATCATGTCCAGTTAAATGACAATAATATTGTCAAACTAGATAAAATCCAATTACATGCTGCTTACAAGGGACACAATTAAAACATAAGGACAGGGAAGGATTAAAAGTCAAAGAAGGGGAGCGGATGTGGCTCAAGCAGTTGAGCGTGTGCCTCCCACATGGAAGGTCCCGGGTTCAGTTCCCGGTGCCTCCTAAAGAAAAAACAAACAATGAGCAGACAATGAGCAAAAAACAACGAGCAAAAAACAACGTGCAAAAAACAACGAGCAAACAGACGAGGGAGCCATCTCGGAAGGGAAAAAAAAATTCAAAGAAGGCTTAGTGGCAATGCTCCAAAATGTGTTCAGCAATTGCAATGAATGTACCACACTAATGAAGGATGTTGTTAATGGGACTTTTGTGGGTGGTGTGGGGAGCAGGGCATATGGGAATCCCCTATATTTTTTATGTAATACTTATATAATCTAAATATCTTTTTAAAAGAATAAAATTTTTAAAAAATATTTTAAAAATTCAAAGGACGGAAAGAGATAAACAAATTATAACAACAAAAACAACAAAACACTTTATTAAAACCAGACAGACAGATTCTAAGACAAAAAGCCTTACTAGAAATACAGAATCACTACAAAATGATAGGAACTTCATTTCATCAGGAAGATACAACTATAAATGTCAAAGTACCTAAAAACAGGCTCAAAATCCATAAATCAATTTACAAGGAGTAATTCACAAATCTGTTATCAAAATGGAAGATTTAAACATATCTCAATCATGGATAGATCAAGCAGGAAACAATTAGTAAAAATATAAAATTATTTGATCTTATGGATACATATGAAATACTGCCATCCAAAGTTAGTAACTAAAGATTATTTTCAGGTACATTTAAAAGATTTATGAAAACTGGTCATGCTCTAGGAGGCTGGAACACTAGCCTGAACACGTTTCAAGGACTGGAATAATACAGAGGGCAGTCTCAGATCACAGTCCCTAAATTAAATCAATCACATAAAAAATTCCATTTCTAAGCATTCATAAGTCACATAAGAAGTCATAACAGAAATTAGAAATTAATTAGAACAATACATGTGGGATGCCATTAAGGCAATACCTAGAGGAAAATATATATTATTAAATGGGTATATTAGAAGGCAAAAAGTGAAAATAAGTGAGGCATTTAATTTAAGAAGTTAGAATAGGAATAGCAAAATAAGCCCAAAGTAGGAAGAAAATAATAAAAATAACAGCAGACATTAACGAAATAAAACAGTATTGTGGGACAACCAACCAGCAAGATGGCAGCAGAATAAGGAGCTCCTAGAGTCAGCTCCTGCTACGGGGCAGTTAGTAATCAACCAGAGCTATCTGAAGCACCTGTTTGGGGGCTCCAGGAGACCAGAAGTGCATCCTGCAGCATCCTTGAAAGAGTGGAAGGAGGAAACTGCCCATCTGCAGAGAAGATTCGTAAGTAGAGCACTCCACGCCACAGACACCGGTGCCCATCCTCCACTGGAGGCACAAGCCGCCTCAGGAGCTGTTCTGTGGCTGGAATTGAAAGCTCCACTTCCCAAAACTGGGGGAGAAAGAGATGGTTGGGCACCAACTTCAGCTATCGATTAGTAAATTCGGCAGGCTAAAGTATAATCCTAAGAATAGCTGAAGTTTGAACCTGTCCAAGTCAGAAAGAAGCTCGTAGTCGCCATCTTAACTCCGCGCTTGACATGAGGGGAAGCGGGGCTGACTGAAAATCACAGTGCTGGTAGGGACCGGCTTCTTTCCATCTAGATCAGATTGCCGCTCTAGCCTAAGCCCCAGGCCCACCTCTGACAGGGAGGAAGCTGGAGGGAGCTGCGCCAGCCTCTCCGGGAAACTATAGGCCACACCTCGGAGGCCGGTGATCATCCTATTCTGGCGGTGCAAGCCACCCCAGGAGCTATTCTGTGACAGGAATTGGAAGCTCCATTTCCCAAAAACAGGTGAGGAAGAGACGGTTGGCCACCAATGTCAGCTACTGATTAGTCAGTTTGGCTGGCTAAAATATAACCCTAAGAACAGCTGAATATTGAACCTGCCCAAGTCGGAAGGAGGCTGGTAGCCGCCATTTTTACTCCACCCCCAGCATGAGGGGAAATTGGGCTGACTGAAAATCATGGTGACCGTAGATACAGATTTCTTTCACCAAGATTGGCGTGCAGCCCTAGCCTAGGCTTCAGCCCCACCTCAAGCAGGGAGGAAGCTGGCGGGCATTTCACCAGCCTATCCAGGTAACTGCAGGTACTTTCAGCTGACACAGACTGAATAATCGGAAGTCTTCTGGGACAGCTGAGGTCATCTTGGACCTGTACTGCATAGATTGCTGCCAACATGTGCAGCTCCATCCCTGCCCCTGGCAGGGGAAAAAGGGGTGTGAAGCTTCATCAGTCTCTCTGGGCAACTACAGTCTAGGCCTGCATGACTTGGATTATTCCACACAGCTATGGCTTTGTCCCTACCCCTGGCAAAGGAGAAAGTTGGGAGAAGCTTCATGGATCCTTGGGGCACTGAGGGCAGCTTGAGCCTCCAGAGCTTATAGCACCTACATCCTTGGCTCCTACTACACAACCAGCAAGAGAGAAAGGGCAGGAAGCCATAAGCTAAAGAGAAAAACTGCACCCAGAATAAATACTCTAGTAAACCAGATGCCAAGACACCAACAAAAAATTACAATCCACACCAAGAAACAGGAAGATATGGCCCAGTTAAAGGAATAAGATAAGCCTCCAGATTACATAAAGGAATTGAGACAACTAATCATAGATATTCAAACAAATCTCCTTAATAAATTCAATGAGATGGCTAAAGAAATTAAGGATATTAAGAAGACATTAGATGAGCGCAAAGAAGAATTTGAAAGCATACATAGAAAAATAGCAGATCTTATGGGAATGAAACGTACAATAAATGAAATTGAAAATACACTGGAATCATATAATAGATTTAAGGAGGCAGAAGAAAGGGTTGGTGAGCTTGAAGAAATTGCCTCTGAAAGTGGACATACAAAAGAACAGATGAAGAAAAGATTGGAAAAACTTGAACAAGGTCTCAGGGAACTAAACAACAGCAAGAGACATGCAAACATATGTGCCATAGGTGTCCCAGAAGGAGAAGAGAAGGGAAAAGGAACAGAAGGATGATTTGACGAAATAATGGTAGAAAATTTCCCAACCCTATTGAAGGACATAGATATCCAAGTCCAAGAAGCACAACGTACTCCCATCTGAAAAAATCCTGAAGAGACCAACTCTAAGACACATACTAATCAGAATGTCAAATGTCAAAGACAAAGAGAATTCTGAGAGCAGCAAGAGAAAAGCGATGCATAACATATAAGGGATACCCAATAAGATTAAGTGCTGATTTCTCACCAGAAACCATGGGGGCAAGAAGACAGTGGTATGATATATTCAAGATACTTCAAGAGAAAAACTTCCAGCCAAGCATCTTACATCCAGCAATATTGTCTTTCAAAAATAAGGGCGAGTTTAGAATATTCACAGATAAACAGAGTTTGTAACCAAGAGACCCTCTTTGCAAGAAATACTAAAGGATGTGCTGCAGCCTGAAAAGAAAAGACAAGAGAGAGAGGCCTGGAAGAGAGTCTAGAAATGAAGATTATATCAATAAAAGTAATTAAAAGTGTCAAAAGAGTTGTTAAAATAAAATATGACAGATAAAACCCAAATATTTAGGAATAAACTTAAATAAAGATGTAAAGCACTTGTATCCAGAAAACTACAACTCTTTGTTAAAAGAAATTTTTAAAAGTCCTAAATAATTGGAAGAACATTCCATGCTCACAGATTGGAAGACTAAATATCATTAATATGTCAATTCTACTCAAATTGATATACAAATTCAGAGCAATCCTGATAAAAATTCTACCAGCATTTTTTAAATAAATGGAAAACATGATTATCAAATTTATTTGGGAGGATAAGGGGTCCTGAAAAGCCAGAAACATCTTAAAAAGGAAAAGCAAAGTTGGAGGACTCTTATTTCTGGACTTTAAATAATATTACCAAGCTACAGTGGTAAAAACAGCATGGTACTGGCATAAAGACAGACACATAGACCAATAGAACCGAACTGATGGTTCAGAAACAGTCCCTCACATCTATGGTTAAGTGATTTTTGACTAGCCTGTCAAACCCACCCAGCTCAGGAAGAACAGTCCATTCAACAAATGGTGCTGAGAAAACTGGATATCCATAGCAAAAGAAGGAAAGAGGACCCCTTTCTCACACCTTATACAAAAATTAACTCAAAATGAATCAAAAACCTAAATATAAAAGCAAGAACCATAAAGCTTCTAGAAGAAAATGTAGGAAAATATCTTCAAGACCTGGTGGTAGGTGGTGGATTCTTAAAGGACATAAGAGGAGGACTGACATGGACTACTGATATTTTATGTATGTAGAAGTCTTAATTAGCTTTACCGTAAAAGTGTAGAAATGTACAGAGTTGATGATAACACATTATAGTGAGTAACAGCTGGTTTATAAATGAGGATGTGACTGAAAATGGTAGTCTAGGGACGTAAATGTCAATTGACAGAAAGCTAGAGAATAATCTAGGGACTGAATAGCACAGTAAACCCAGAGATGGATGAGAATTGTGGTTGATGGTACAGATGCAAGAGTGTCCTTTGTGAGCTAAAGCAGATGTACGTCACTATTGCAGGGTGGTGGGAATGTGGAGAAGGATGGGAAAAATACAACTGGAGTGACCTATGGACTGTGGTTAATAGTAATAATGTAATATTCTTGCATCTATGCCAAAGGTATACTGTGTGGATAATGGGGGAGTATGGGAAATGTATGCCAAATGTACACTATGGACCTGGTAATAATCGGATGATATCTCATAATCAGTAACAAATGTTCCACCACTGTGTCACTGTGTGGTGTGTTGATAGAGGGGT
>JAQZBX010078498.1:0-14116 GCA_029593785.1 Cabassous unicinctus
GTTCCAGCTCATCATAGAAGGAAGGACAAACCTCCTTATATTACACACACACAAACACATACCCGCATACTTACACATTAAACCAATCATTTAGAAGAGAGAAAAGAAAACCTTATTTGCAACTGTGATCCTTTGAAAACTATGTCAACACAAAGGTCTTTTTCTCTCCTTTCTCTGGCAACCTAATGCACTTGTTTACTTTTCACTCTTTCCTTCTCTCTCTGTTTCTGTTTGTCTCTCTCTAATAGCCTCTTTGTCCCCTTAAAACTCACAGGTGCATTTTCCCTTCTCTGACTCTGACTCTGTCTCTCTTTTAATTTCCCTCCCTCCCCACGTTCTTCTCGCTATCTGTATCTATCTATCTATCTATCTATCTATCTATCTATCTATCTATCTATATCTTTATCTCTGTGTGTCCCTTTATGTATCTGCTGTCTTTTTCTTGATCTCTATCTTTCTCTTTCCTTTTTGTCTATTCTCTTAGTTGATTCAAAATCCCTGACATTGGTTGGGTAGTAGTCACCAGGGTCCCAGGATTGGAGTAAACAGCTGTGCTAAAAACCATTGATCTTGAGGATCACAGATTGCGGCAAGGTAATTTTCTTCTTCACAGCCCCAACTATTTTAATATTAGCCTAAACTGCAAATGATGCTGTTGTGGGTGAGGAGGGGTACCCCAACTTGTCCTAAAATGGGATATCTGTACTCAAATTGTTAGAGGCACTCTAACATTTCAGCTATTGTTTTTAACTCACTATTTGATGTGGTTTTCAAAATTCCATTGCGTTGATAATGGAGGTTACCAAGATCCTTTTAGGGAATCTGTTAGGAGAAAATTATTTTCAAGAGCTACTAAGATATCATTTGCTTTTTTTTACTGTATTTCTGACTGTACTGATGGTGCAAAGGCAATGGTAGATAAAGTTGCTGGAGTCAGTTCAATTCAAGGTGGTAACACCAAACTGTTACTGGTACTGATTTTTCAACATCATGTATTTGAAGTAAAAAAGAAAGGAATTTCTCTTAATAATGCCCTTGATGAAATGGTAAGGCTTATTTTTGAATATAACTCGTTCTCTGAATATACATCTTTTTAACATTCTGTGTGATAAAATGTGAAGTATGCACAAAGCACTTGTGCTACAAACTAAAGTATGGTGTTGTCATGAAGACAAACACTTGTGTGATTGAGTTATGAACTGAACTAGCCCCCTATTTTGTGTAATACAGTTTTTCTTTTACTTTTTAAGAAATTTATTTATTTTAAAGAAATTTTAGATTACATAAATGTTACATAAGCAATATAAGGGATTCCCATATGCCCCACTCACTCCCGCTCCCACACTTTGCCACGTTAACAACATCTTTCATTAGTGTGGTATATTTGTTACAATTGATGAACACATATTGAAGCATTGCCACTAACTGTGGATTATAGTTTACATTACAGTTTACACTTTGTCCCCCTCAATTTTACAACTTATGACAAAGTATATAATGGCCTGTATCTGTCATTGCAACATCATGCAGGACAATTCCAAAGTCCCGAAAATGCCCCCATATTGCACCTATTTTTTACTGTCCCTCTCCTCAGAGCCTCTGGTGGTCACTGCCTTTATATCAATGATACAAGTTTTTCCATTACTAGAATAACAATAGGTCTATAGTAGAATAATAGTAAGTCTACTTTAGTTCATTTTTAAAAAAGATTTTATTTATTTATCCCCCCTCTTGTTGTTTGTGCTCACTGTCTGTTCTTGTCTGCTCTCTGTGTCTGCTCGTTTTTTGTTTTTTTTTAGAATGCACCGGGAACCAAACCCAGGACCTTCCGCGTGGTAGGCAGGTGCCCAACTGCTTGAGCCACATCCACTTCCCTGTGTAATACAATTTAATATGAAAGTTCAGCTGACAGTCAAACTAGAGTTATTCAGTCTTAGATATTTAGCAGATATTTCTCAAAAAATGAACAAAGCAAGCCTGCTATATCAGTGAAAATCACTGACAGTATTGTGGGTAGTGATAAAATTTGAGCTTTCAAGTGAAAATTAAAATTTTGAAAATCTTTTGTATGCCACTATAAGCCTCAAAGTTTCCTGATGAGAATAATGATAATATTAACTAATATTTTGGTATCATATAATTCAGTATGTCAATATTTTAAAGGTGTCCATTATTTAGTGAACCAATATTTGCCTGATGACTAAAGCATGATATCACAAAATCATACATGGATGAAAGATCCATTACCAGTAAGAGATAGACCTTTGGGTTTTAACTAGCAGAGTGTGAAAAGTTCACTGATGTGGTTTTAGATTCTACAATGCAGCTAACCTTTTTGAAACCATAGCCATAAAATGATGGTGTACAATCAAAGAAGAATATCCACAATAACTAAAAATTATATGAAAATATTCCTTCCTTTTCCAAAAACATGCCTGTGTCAGGCTGGATTTTCTTCATATATATTCAACCATAATAACATATCATATAGGTTCAATGCAGATTGAATCTGGTTGTCTTGTACTAAAGTCAGACTTCAAAAAAATTTGGGGAAAAAAGTAAAACCGTACCTTTCTTCTCACCAATGTTTTAAGTTTGGAAAATATAATTACCTTTCATTTAAAAATTTAGGTTATGTGTTGTGGGTTTATTGTTATTTTTAAGTTATTTCATACATAATAATGATAACTTAATGATTATCTGAAATATTTAAAAATATTTTCATCTTTCATTTCCAGTCTAATAACTACAAATTTTTATAACCTATACACATTGAAGCTTTTCAGGGTCTCTCATATTTTAAAGCACAATGGGTCCTGAGTCCAAAAAGTTTGAGAAGTTTTGATTTAATACATCCTTATGCCCTTACAACTGGGTTCAGATTCCTAGCAGTCCTAGACTGGAAAAGAATCTGGGTATTAATGATTAATGTTCAAGTCAAGAATACCTCTGCTTTATATGAAGCAACAGTCTTCGGCCAATCTAGGTACCTCATTTCTTGCCTCTTACATTGTAAGAAACATCTTCAGTAGTATTTCCCAGTAGCCAGCCATTGACTCTAGCCCATGATAGACAATGGCTACCCTTGGGCAGTCATTTATATACTCAAAAATTCGATCCCTTATATTGTGTACCAGACCCCTGGCATTGCACATATATTTTACATATATTTAATTTAATCTTTAAAATAATATAATGAGATTGGTATTTGAATCAGTTATCAATTATTTATTACTACATAACAAACTATCTCAAAACTTAGTGACTTAAAACACGGACCATTTTATTTGATAGTAGTTTTGTGGACTGGGCTAAGCTCATTGGCACTTCTGCCTCTCTCTCCTGGGTCACTCATGCAGCTGTGGTCAACTGACAGCTCAACTGGGTCTGGATGCTGTAAGATGGCCTCTTAATTTCTGGGCTTGGAATTCACAAAACTTACATATCAGGCAGTTGCTGCAGGGTATCAAGGGGGCCATGTGTCTACAGAAGTCTAGTGTGGCTTATTTGTAGGTTGGCAGATTAGTTCCAAGGTGGCAAGAGCAGAAGTTGTAAGGCCTCTTAGTTTCTGGGCTTGGAATTCACAAAACATTAATTCCTCCACATTCTATTGTCCACACAAGTCACAAGGCAAACCTAGATTTAAGGAGTGGAAAAATAAACTCTATAAAGATGGGAATGGTGAAGTCACATTGCAAAGGGTGTGTGTACAAAGATGGCAGGGTTTATTGCAGCCATTTTGAAAGCAGTGTATCACAGATTCAGTAGATGCATCTTATAGATGAAGAAACTAAGGCATAGAGCAGGTGGTAAGTCGTGGGTCGGGGGTTTAAACACTGGTTTTTCTATTGCCAAAAGCACATATTCTTAAATTTGTATATATACGTATGTGTGTGTGTGTGTGTGTGTATAGTGTATGGCTAGGAATAGGCCTGTAAGGATTTGAATGATTCTCGTAGGCTCCAATGAGAGCGTATTTTGAGTTGGAGGCATATATATGTATATATATATATATATATATATATATATATTCCATTATTTTAACTCCAGGATTAATGTCAGATGAGGTTTTGCTTCTCCTGCCATCTGTTGCACCAAATGGCAATATCTGTCCAATATCTCTGCCGCTTCAATATGGTGCTCCATGTCCTGTGATATGACCACACACTTCCTTGATAAATTTGTTTAACGAATATTGTGGGGGAAACTTGGAGTGGACTGAATGCTATAAAACCTCGGAAAACTCATCGAGGATTATAAAAAGGGACACCAAAATCTTCTAGGGCACTAAGCAGCATTGCACGTAGGAGGGAGACAAGGTAAAAGCAAGAGATTTATCCTTACAATAGTGGATTGAGGAAAGAGCTGTTTGGAAATCAGACACTGTAATTCTATCACAGTGCTGGCATTTACAAGATATGTGGAATTTGGCATATGATTTAACTACAACCTCAATTCTTCATCCATAAATCAGATCTAATGTACTCTGTTTTCAGAAACTTTACGAAATTTAAATGGGATAATAAATGGAAAGCTAATAACACATTATAAGAACTTAACAAAAGTCATCACTCTTTTTATTACTATGAATAATTGTGAAAACAATACTCATTTCATAGGGTTTTATTTTGGAGATTAAATAAATGGAAAGTGCCTCAAAGAATGGTAGATTCTTCACTCTCTTCTCTCCTTTCTTTATCCTCCTCACTCATAACCTAAAAGTAAAATATAAATTCTTTAACAATGCCTGGTCAGGGAAACAAACAATACCTATTACTTTAACAAGGAAAAATAAATTCAAAAGATTACTTAAATAGCTGTTGGAAAGCTGGAAGAGGAAAATGGAGATTCTGAGGCTATATAGTGATAGTGAGGAACAAAAGGAAGTATCGGGGTTTCTAGGTGCTTGCAAGGGGAAACCAGCAGACTGAAGGCCCACGCTTCTTGGACGTGTCACTATGCAGGCAGTGTTGGCATCGCAGAAGCTCAGAGCAGAAGCCTTATAGAACTGCCTGGTGTTGGCACTGCTGACAGTGTAGGATGAGCTGGTTCTGGAAGTACTTGAAACATCTGTAGACAGAAACTGACTGCTGCCAACAGGGTTAAGGATGGTTTCTAAGGCAATGCTGCTGACATAAGTGAAGGGAAGGAATGAGCCCTTTCTCTCCATCTCTTGCCCCTCAGGCTCTTCCAGGACCCACTATTGCAGTACCTAAGGGAAAGCCAGCTGGCAAAGGAGAAATGCGTAGAGTCCCAGTTCTAAAAGCGGGTTTGGAGCTAAGAGACAAACGCTGAAAATTGGACAAAATTCTTAGGTTACATTTATTGAAAGGGAAATTATAGGGGCTTTCTTTGTTCAAAGTTTATATCTGAAGTGTAGGTATCCCGGTTGATATCACATTAAGGATCCTTGAGATGTCAATGTTATTTGATGAACCCAGTGGACTCTTTTTCATGTCTAGTTTTTGGGAAAGAGATCTACTTGTGTCATCTAGTACAACTGTAATTACTATTTTCATAGAAATAGAACTCCAGGAAGCTACCAAGAGAGCAAATCACAGAATTTGTTCTGAAGTGACAAATCTAAAATTGATCACTATTTCATGCCTCCTTAAGTTTGAGATGTTTCACACAATCTGATGCTCCGTGTTTTTATTAGTGTGATTTGCATAACCAGGATTTTATTTATTGATTTTGTAGAGGATTCTGTTGTAATGAAACCAACATAGCCTTTAAAGAGTATATAATCAGGCTGATGAATAAGTGTGAGTTCGTTGTATTTTATGTTATTACAGTGGAATTTCTTAAGTAAATTTGCCTCATAAGGGGTGATGTTTGTGTGAATGAGAGAGAGGTAAAAAAAAGAGAAAGAGAGAGAGATAGCTATGTCTAAGTATAACAACCATTAAAATTGCTAAGTTTTTGCAACAAAGCATAAAACCTCATAAATTTATGAATAAAGTTTCAGTTTACAAAATTGTCAAGGCGAGAATATATAGGATAAAATACGTTTTTCATAAAATTTAAAGTGATAATGGCAATAAATAAATATGTTCAAATGTTATAAAATGGTTTTATTTTATGCATTCATCTTTTAGAAGGACATCCACAAACATCTTAAAACGAGAAAAACTATAGCATTCAAATTATTTTTCTTTTTCTAGCACACTTGCTCTAACTTGATTGTGCTCTCACTTTCTTTCACCATCTTTACACAATTACTGATATTCAATTCATTTATTTTGTAACAGATTGACCAAAATACTTGGTTTGATGTGGAAGTTATTTCATACATTAATTATTATTTTCTATTATCTATTTAAGAATATCTATTGATTACAAAAAATAAAAACATAATGAAATTCATTTTATGAAAAGGCAAGCGATGCGTCATCAGAGATGGATACATCAAGTGGAATTGTGAATCTGCAGCCTGGAAGTACATATGCAGTGTTTTTCAGAATTAGAGCAAAAGTAGCCAGATGGGAAATGACACAAGAAATTTGAAATGAGCACTATTGGAAGGAGTTAAGTCTTTTTCCCCCTTATTAAAAGAATTCTTGTTTCATTTCATTTAGGAAATTCATTGGAGATGGTCTCAAGATGTAGAACCCTTATATGTGAAGTATCCCAAATCAAGTTGGAACCTCCGCATTGAAATTGCTTTATGTTGTGGTAAGATGAAATTATTCTTAAAATGTTGGTCATGGAGAATGGGTTGGGAAATAGTCCTACATACACACACACATACACATACATGTATGTGTGTGTGGTTTTTTTGATGGCTTTTTTCTTATGAACAGATAATGAAATAAAAGTTATGAATATCTGTAACCTGGTGCATAAGTTTGGGATTTGATATTTTAAAATTATTTTTTGATGATAATCTCTGGCTCCTGAAGTGGAGTGAGGAAGAATAGGGAACTCAGATTTGTAATTAATTAATATGTGCTGTATGCATTATTTATGTTAGTTAATAAGTTATCACAACAGCTCTAGGAGGAAGGTATTATCTCCGTAGTACAGATGTAGAAAAGGAAGTTCATAGAAATTAACAACATGTCCAGATTATGCACATAGTAAATAGTACGTGAGTGATCTGAATCCAAACTCTATTCTGTCTGCTGCCATAATGCTTTTAGCGTTTGTGATAGGTGAGTAGACAATTAATGTAGTTTGAGGACAAGATGTTCCCGTTTTGAACTATCATTTAGGAAAGAGTCATAATTACTTAACCTTAGATGGAAAACCAAAATGAAAGAATTTTCTTTATATTTCTGCTACTTTGGAAAAAAGAAAGATTTCTGAAAGTCATTGGCTAAATACATAGATGATGATGATTCACAGAAATTGAAAGATATAGAAAAATGGACACAGGAAAATGCATGCTACAGTTTTCCCAATTACTTTTGCTAAAAAATTAAAGTCTGTAGTAGACTTGCTCTATGTAAATATCTTGTCATAGAATATAACTAGTTAGTGGAATTACTACTAGTCCCTCATTTATAGCTAACTGGTATATGACATTGAGCAAGTAATTTAACGAGTCTCAGTTGCCCTTTTTGTTAGTGTGCCAGGAGATTGTTGCAAGATTCCATTGAAATAAGAGATAATGTGTGAAAGGACCTACCATACTGCCTGGCACATAGTAGATAGTCAATAAATAGAAGCCTTATGATATAGAAGCTATTAAAATATAAATTATTATTTTGTTGTAGCTCTATGTATTAAGGTTTGTGATTAAATAAATACTTATCTAAATGATTCTCCCTATTCAATATTATGCAAAGTTAGGTTCAAATATATTTTATTTATGTAGAAGATATTTGGACTATTGCAAATTGTTAATTGATGTTTTAAGAAATCCAGTACACTTTAGGGAACACAGGTTCTTTTATTTTAAATGGCAGAACACAGGTTCTTTTGTTCTAGGGACTCACAGTACCATTGGATTTAATTGATCTAGCCATCTTAACTGAAAAATTTAAAACAAATCTGCAAACCAGATACTGATTCTGTCCCTGTAAATCGTATTTGCTTGGGTGATTCAACTGTGATACTTTGAGATGCTGTAAAACATTCTTTCAGTGGCCATTTTGCTGCGTCTTGCTTCTATGTTGGAATAATCAGCAACATTTCTGTGGGAACAGATACCATGCTTGCAGCTGAAGATTGCATTTTTAATATCCTATGGTGTAAAATGGAGGAGAAACAAATTTCACCATGAGGTCTGAGGAAAAACCTTCAGTCATCACCAAGTTCTAATGTGTGTTTTTCCTTTTTTCATGGTAAATAAAAAGTATAAAATTAATGAAAGTAATGAATATATTTGGCTAGGATTTCCAACATCAATAGAGAAAACTCCTCTTTCTCCGCAGAGCACTATGGGAAGGGAATCTAGGCCATATTCTTTACTTAAGCTATTTTCAATTAGGTTTAATTCTAAGAACACCTGCAAAACTGTCCATGTTCCTCCTCTGCTGTATTACTTCTCAATTCATGTGTCTTGCGTTTGAATTGGACCTCCTAACTTATCAAACCAACCCACATTCCTAGTTCTCATTCATCTTTGGATTGAGTTAGAAACTTATTGTTGGGATAGAATTATCTCCTTCTGGGCACATTTCTCTCTGCACATTTCTCTCTGCTGTTTTTCTATAGTAACACTATATTTTCTTCATATCATAAAAACTCTAAGATAATGGTCAAATTACTTAACATCTTTTAACCTCAGTAATCCCATCATAACACGAGGATCGTTAACAGTTACTTTGCAGACATTTTAAAGATTACCAAAAGATGTGTAAATCACCTACTGCTTGGAACATTGCTGATGATCTTGAATGGTAGTTTTATGTCTACATTTGCTAGTAAGATTGATAAGATGTGACTCTTTCAAATATTTTCATCAAAAACACAATAAAATTTTCAAGAATAAGGACAGAATTGCTTCTGGAGTTTGGGGTAACTCTTTAAGGTAGAGCAGAGGAGGATTTAAAAGAAGCCTAAACTTGGACAGAAGTTTCTAATTAGGAAAATAAATCTTTCATTTCCTTATTATCATGCTAAGCACAATAAATCTTTACCTGTAGGTTTGTTCATATTACCTGAATGATAGTGTGCCTTTATCATGCTTTTCATATTTGCATCTCTAGGCCAACAGTTCTCAAACTTCCAGGGTTTGACAATCACCTAGAGGTCTTATTAAATATACAAATACAAGATTCTGCTCCTGGGTCCTGCATCAGTAAGATGAGTGAGTCCTAGGAGTCTGCACTTTAGAGAAGCTTATTTAGAACTAGCACAATTCTGATGTACCCTGCTAACTGAGGTTTAACATTTCTCTGCCCTAAATTCTTTTTTCATAATTTTGTTTTGAAGCCCTATTGTCAGAGGTCAAATTGAAGAACTTCTTTGTTCTGTAGATAAGATAGTCAGGTAATAGACAAGCCTCAATAATGATTTTATACATTTATTTGGTAGTAGAGTAACTTTGCAAAGGATTTCTATTTTCATTTCACAAACATAAACAGTCGAAAGAACAAATCAATTTAAAAAAATGCTGTCTGGGTTAATAACTATGGAGGTTCTGATTTAGCTAATGCTTAATGAAAACCTTCTAATAACCATTTGATCTCATATGCATTAGTTGATGTAATCTTCATTATAGTCCTTCTAAATAGTTATTATCTCCATTCTTAGGGTAAATAAAATTAGACTTATAGCATTACTGGCTTGTCAAGTTATGAAGTTAGGAAATGGTAGGACCAGGATTCAATCTTGGCACCAAGGATGTGTTCAACTTGTACAGCTGTTTCCTAATCCTGGGATAGCTCAATTTTCCAGTCATGAAAGTTTTTATTTTATGACAGCCAGCAGCATAAGCACATATGGGAACAATCAGCCTGCATTTGTTTTGTTTAATCTCTTGAGCACTTAATTCACCATTACCTACTTAGTTAGACTTTGAAATGCATCAGTAAAGTCGGCCTGTTTCATCTGCTTTATAAAACTACTCAGAAAGAAAAATTTCTAAAAGTCTCAGTTATCTGAAGCGAGTTTTTGATATGCTCATTGATTTTGACCAACTCTGTTGAATGTTATATCTCAAGTAAATCAACCTTAAGAGATTGTACCCAGCTCAGTCAACACCATTGTGGAGGACTATTCAATGGCTTCCAATATCCAATCTCTTCTCTCTTTTAGTAACACTGATTTGTAGCTGGGCATATTACCTCCTTTTAAAAATATAGAAACATAAACATACACACACACACACAGACACATAAAAAATGCACATATTCATGCATATAGACATAGAAATACATAAAAACATACATCCATACATAGAACATACAAATAATACTTAATGATACACACACACACAGACACATTTCCAGCCATCCTGGTATCTGGGTTTTGCCATTTGTCTAAATCCTTGTCAATGGAATATGAGCTAAAATAATGGGTGCCAACTATAAGTCATATCTTTAAAGAATGAGTGTTTTTCTCCCTGTTCTTCTACTCACTAACTTGGAAAATGGGTGTGGGATGTTCTGATGTTCTGTTGAGCCATCTTGTACATGTAGTCAAAGGCAGCTATCAAAATGGTGGAACAATAATACAGAAGTAGACTGGCTCCATGGATTAATTTATTGAGTAGGATAGCCTGGGACTGTGTCACTTATGACTGTTATATGAAAGATAAATTAAATTCTCTGGTTTAAGCCATTGGTGCCTGTTATACATAGCAGGATATTCATCCTAGTGAATATGTGCTTTCTCCCATAAACGTGTTATCCCTGAATGTCCAGCATAGTGTGTATCTTTTAGGAAGCCAGTCTCAGCCTGGCAAGAATCACTGGGCCCTTAAACAAAGAGCACCATGATGGTTTCCGTAGATATTGTAGATCTAGACCTTGAACCCTCTCACCTTGTCCATCTTACACTATTCTCTTCTCTACCTTCCTTTCAATTTATTCATTTCATTCTCTTCCAGAGCAATGCATATTTGCTTCCCTTTTCAACTTTTTGCTACTATATTTATTTCTCATGTATTCATAGTGTAAAGAATGCAAATATGAGGCAAGAAAAATAATATGCCTGAGATGAACTTCAGAGGACATGCCCTGTTTAAAGATGTTCAAAGTAACTTTTAAAAAAAATGTATCAGGCTAACCAAATAAAACTTGTCTACAGACTGCCTTAAGTGGACCCCTCTTTTCTGCCCCCTCAATAAGAATTTCTAAATCTACATGACTGAATTTTTTTTTTTTTTTCATTGTTCCTTACCCTTCATCAAACCCCTCCCCTGGACTATCCTCATTTTGCATGCAGGACAAAAATGAATTTTATTTTTTCACTTTTAGTCTGGTCTCTTGGATCTTTATTATTGAGAATATTTGATATCTATAGTTAATTTCCATAGTAACCAAAGAATGCCTTGGTGTCTTATGGATATAGTTGTTTTTGTTTGCTAAAGGCTGCAGGGAGCAATACACCATAAATGTGTTGGATTTTATAATGGAAATTTATTAGGTTAAAAGCTTACAGTACTGAGACTGTTAAATGTCCAAATCCAGGCATCATCGGAGGCGCTGTCTCACCGAAGGTTAGCTGCCGGTAATCCTGGACTCTTTCCACATAGCAAGGCCAATGGAGGTGTCTCCTTCTCTTCCGGGTCTCAATGCTTCAGCTTCTGGCTGATCCATCTGTGGCTTCTTTTCTCCTGGATTCCCCTCTGAGTTCCTAGGTTCCTTCTCTCCATCTCTGTGGCTTTTTTCTCAGTGTATATCTGCTTTCAGTTCTCTCTTTAGAAATGACTCCAGCAAGAGGACCAAGACCCACCTTGGATCACCCCTCACTGAAATAATCCATTCAAAGGATCCCATACCCACAGGAATAGCTTAAATTCAAGAACATGATCTTTTCTGGAATCCAGAAAAAGCTTCAAACTGTCACAGTGTTCTCCTAACTCCATAATCTTGTTCTGAGTAGCAATTAATTGTAATTCTTCTAGAGAGAGTTCTCTCCGACCAAATGACTGGTTTGTCTATTATATTGGCACTGAAAGACCCAACCTGATATCTTTTGGTTTTTTATCTTACCCCTTAAGATTGCAATTTGAGTACCTTCTGAGTAGCAGAATATGTGCTTTGTATGTGTCTTAACAAATTTCATGGCTCTTTGGCCACTTAAAGCTCACAGGGCATTATTTTATCATTCTTTCTTTCTTTTACTCTGTGATGCTTCTTCTATTTCTGAGCCACTCTCAGCTCAGTGTCTATACTTAATTCCCCTAATTCTCCAGGGAAAGCATAATGGCAGCATTTTAGTCACTGATTCAACAAACTTACAGTTTTTATTTCTTTTGTGCCAGGCATTGCTTTAGGCAATGAGGAAGAAGATATCAATAATTCCTGGAATTGTTCACTCTTTAAGAGGGTTGAAAATATGATAAGTGCAAAAAAATCAACTTTTATGTATAATGGTATAAAACTAAGTCTTAGTAACAGGGAGCAGAGAAGAAATTTGCAAATTGGTACCTTTCTTTACCCCCAGCCCCTCAATTATTCCACTCAGTTCTCCATATTGGTGGTGGAGATGCTATATAAGTTCTCATGTTTTGCAAGGAAACAAATTCCAAGTCTTCTGCTTCCATGTGTACTCTCTCCTAACAGTAGCCAGAATGAATTTCAGTTTATGGGCAGCCTGTTCTACTTTCCCACCTCCCATTTCACAGTTGTTCCTCTTTCACTTTACAAGACAAAGGCATGCCTCTCACTCTTGTTCTTACATCCTAGCATGTACTTGACTGGTTATGGAGTGAGGTGGGGGTGAAATCTCTGTGGTGCTCAATAAAGGAAAGATTCAAGGATAAAGTGGAGATCCAAGGGGATAATCCCAGAGGATAACAAAATAAAGGCATTGAGGGGAAGAAATAAAGAGGAACACCCTATTTCATTCAGATGGTAAACTCACAGCAACACTAGTGTCTTTATCTACCTGTTGTCTAACTCTTTATCAAACTATCTATCCATCCAGCCCTAATCCAAGCAGACTCACTCTAATAATATGGAACTTATAAATGTCTATATATCCAAGAGTTTTAAGGAACCTATATTTAAAGCATGTATAAAATATAAGCAGGAAATTATATGCTTCAGAACTATGTAAATGTTACGCTAAATTTTTTATGTCAGTTTTTAAAAACCATGGGGATATATAGTTTATTCTTTTATTTTTCCAAAATTTTAAAAACTGACAGCCAGCAAGATGGCGGCAGAGTAAGGAGCTCCTAGAGTCAGCTCATGCTACAGGGCAGTTAGTAATCACCCAGAGCTACTTAAAGCACCTGTTTGGGGGCTCCAGGAGACCAGAAGAGCATGCTGCAACATCCTTGAAAGAATGGAAGGAGGAGACTGGCCTTCTACAGAAAAGATTCGTTAAGTAGAGCACTCCATGCCATGGAGGCTGGTGCCCATCCTCTACTGGAGGCACAAGCCATCTCGGGAACTATTCCACTGCTGGAATTGGAAGCTCCACTTCCCAAAAATGGGGGAGGAAGAGAGAGTTGGGCACCAACTTCAGCTACTGATTAGTAAACTCAGCTGGCTAAGGTATAACCCTAAAAACAGTTAAACTTTGAGCCTCTGCAAGTCAGAAAGAGGCTGGTAGCCTTCATTTTAACTCCACCCCCAGCATAAGCGGAAGCAGGGCAAACTGAAAATCACAGTGCTGGCAGGGAACAGCTTCCTCCCATCCGGATGAGACTGCAGCTCTAGCCTAAGCCCCAGCCCTGCCTCTGGCAGGGAGGAACCTGAGGGGCCCTGCACCAGCCTCTCTGGGAAAATACAGGCCACAACACAGAGGCTAATGACTATTCTAATCTGAGGGCACAAGCCACCTCGGGAGCTGTTCTGTGGCTGGAGTTGGAAGCTCCATTTCCCAAAAACGGGTGGGAGAGATGGTTGGCCACTGACTTCAGCTACTAATTAGTAAATTCAGCTAGCTAAAGTATAACCCTAAGAACAGCTAAAGTTTGAACCTGTCCAAGTGAGAAAGAGGCCCATAGCTGCCATTTTTTTTTTCAAGATCTTGTGGTAAGTGGTAGCTT
>JAQZBX010078499.1:0-14114 GCA_029593785.1 Cabassous unicinctus
ATAAGTGAGGTCATGGTGAAACCCTAGATCAGTATGAGTGATTTAGTTTACATTCTTAAAGCAATGTGAAAGGTGTTGATCCTGTTTTAATAATGAAGGAGACATGTTCTAATTAAAGTTATAGAAGTTTCCTTTTGTTTGTGACTTTGAGAATATAATGGTTTAGAGGTATCTTACTCCTTCTGTGGGGAGTTGGTAACTAAAAAGTTTGCTCAGACTACAGAGAAAGGAGGCCTCTTGGGGAAGCTCCCCAAGGGGTAGCTTGGAGGAAGTTTCCCTAGCCCTGCAGGGAGGAATCATGGACTTGACTTCAATGAAACAGTCACAATGAGAAAGTTTAAGGGTTTATTTCTTATAGGTTCTCAAGCCAGGCAGGGTGACCAGAAAGGAGGAGGCAAAAGTCCTCTCTGTCCCAGAGCTTAACAGAGGGGTAACCCACACATGGGAAAAAAATTCTTCTCTATTTAAGGGGAGATGAGGATAGGGTGCCTTATTTTTGCATATATGTTTCTTATTGGGTGTCCAAATGGTTTTAGCAGCAACTGTGCCATAGGTTAAATTTACTGCCCAGTCTCCAGGGAGGGGATGCTTATCTGTCCTGACCTAGATTTGTCCATGGCTAATTCCAGATCACCAATTAACTGATGGCAACAATTAACTCATGTTCTGACTGCTCAAACAGGATAAATGACTCTGTGATGTCAAGGTCTTTGGCTGAGACTGAATTACTTGAACCAAAGCAATGTTAAATGTTACTGGGAAGGCTTGGCTCATATTTTTTAAGCAAGCATTTGAGTAGGTTAGTGCATAGGAAAATGTCAAAGAGTACACCAGAGAAGAAATCCAGTCCTCAGTCAGCCACTCCAGGATGTAAGATCTCTCCATGAGAAGAGATTCAAGCCATCTGACAGTGTGGGAATGTTGGAGAAAATGTGGGTGAGATGTAGGTATTATTTATATTTTTGTAGTAAGTTGTATATGTTCTTTTGAATTATTAAAGTAAATGCAGCAAGGATTCAGACCTTACACTACCTGGCTAGCATGTAGTCTAAAGGCAGATGGATGTCTAAGGAACTTATGGAATTGCTTAATTTAAGGCTGAAGTTTCTTTAAGATTTTGCAAATAGGTAGCTTGAGTGGCATAAAGATTAGTATTAAGTTATGTGATGGTTATGCTAGTGAGTCAACTCGGCCAGGTAAAGGTATCCAGTTGTTTTGTGAAGCAAGCAGTGGGCTAATTGTAATACAAGGACATTTCATGGACTTTAATAATTGGTGAGATGATTGAATAGATGGCTGGTTACAACTACAATCAACTGAGGGGCTTGCTGTCAGCAATGAGTGAAGTCTCATCTAATCAGTGAAGGCCTTAAAATGGGAAGAGAATTCCTGTCTGTAATTCAGACAGCCAGCATCTTCTGGGGAATTCAAGGACCTTCATCAGAACTTCTGGTTTTCAGCCTGCCCTATGGAGTTTAGACTTGTGGATCTCTATTGTCAGGTGAAACAATTTTATAAAATCTCATACTATTTACAGATATATTTTGTCAGGTTTGTTTCCCTAGAGAACCCTGGCTAATACAGCCTTATGATTTGTTGCTATGTGCCCAGTGTGGAGAAATGTAGCACTGTCTCAGTGAGGGAGAGCCATAGGCCTATTCCTAGTATCATAAGAATTAATAGTATTACACCAGAGACATGTGGGTTTAATCTGGTGTGGTCCTTCTGGTGTTATCTGAAGTGGGAGGTTCAATAAGACAATGGGTACATTGGTAAGAGCAAATGAGGCTCCCCAGGTGCAGGCATGGTGGCAAGGTGCTAGGTTTGGGAAAAGGAGATGAGTATGTACCAGAAATCCAGTCTGCAGTGGACACCAAATATTTGGTCAGGGAAGCAGAAATAAGTCAGTATTTTCTCTGGGTGATTAGCTAATATATTGGGATGTTTGATCATGGGATTTGTGTTCTGCTGGGCAAAATATTTGTAATTATCCTTGTGGAGCAGGCACCAAGACAGATGTAGAAGATTTGTAAGTACCATTGTTACCAGATGTTGAGTATTGCATTTTTTTTGAGGTACCAGCCTTGGGATTACACAGATCCAAACTGTGCCCTCTTTTGGACCTGGATAAATGATTTCAACTTCCTGTGGGGAAGTGTGGGTAGAAAATATTAGTCAGGCATTAAAGCTGGCTGAGAGTTCTCCTTGAATATGAATGTATAGCAGGTAAGTGCAGTATATCAAAAGCACGTGGTAGGCGTTTTGCCAGTGGGCCTTGGCTTTCAATTACTAACTGGTCATAGTTCACTATCCTCCCAAATCCTGTAGGCAATAGATATTAAAAGACAAATCGATCAACATTTTCAAGTTATATGGGGAAGTCTAATTACAGTAGAAAATATAGATGATATTGTCCCTGAGGGAGAAAGTGTCTGTTCTATAAATACAAAGGAAGCAAGCACTGTGTGTTCAAATGAGTTGTGGTGGGGAGAATGGTAAGCATATGGTACTGAGTTATGAAATGTGAGGGCTTTAGGCAAAAGCTTGGACCATTTGGGCAACAATGACCCATTTTGTAAGTTTAAGAGTAGGGATTTGAGAGAGCCATTTTGATATTCCATAAGGCCAGCAGCTTGGGGATGATAGGCTAAGTGGAAGTTCCCGAGAAACTCATAATATCATGCCTGTTTCTGGGTATCTGCAGTTGTAAAATAAAAGTGCTAATATGAGTTGAGAATGTCTGGTGGGCTAAAAGGTGGAAGTCAACAATAATCAGAAAAGGACAATACATATTTTGTTAAGGTAGTCCAGATCTGAGAAGGCAGTAGGAGATCAGCCAACATATTTTTACATGTAATAGTGGAGCAGAAGGCAGCAGCATGGTGGGAGATGCATGATGGAATCAATGATCATTGGCTGAAGGGGCAGACAAACCAGGTAAACCAGGGAGTGCCATGACATGTACCAATGTTTTTTAATGGCACAGCATTTTAAACCAAGTAACACTTGCTTGGCTTAGGGTGGGGTAAGATGAACCCTGTGGCTCTAGGCATGTTCTACTATAGTTGAATGGTACCATTATGTTAGTGCTTGAGCAACATAGGTTTTATGGCCTTGAAAAGTTGGGATTAACTTGGAGAATACTGAAGCCCTGGTGGTGTGTGTATGGGAGCTGTGTCTGAGGATTCATGACCTCCTGGAAGTGGGAGATCAGGAGCTTAGGAGGTTTCTTGGGAGTGTGAGTTTGGCATGGTTCAGAGGCCAGAACAGGTAGTGACTTGAATGCCAGTGACCTTGTCCACTGTGTGATTGAAAACTATTTCAGGTGTATTGGCCTGTTAATGTACTGAAACATGAGTTACCAGGAAGGCAACAATGACTTCTATTACTTTGGCCCATGTAGGGGCTTCCTATATTGGCTTTTCATGGATTTTTAAGAGAATCATTCAACCATTGGCCTGACTATACTGAGAGCCATTTGGCTGCAGCCCAGGACTCAGTGAAAATGTGAACCTGAGTGCTGCTATAGGCCAGGGCAGGTAACACCACTACCCAGATGGCTACTAGCTTTGTGACCTGGACTGAACCCATTTTGCCATCTTGGGTTACTGTGGTATTGCTACTGGGGTAGACAGCAGCTCCTGGCCAGTGGACTCCGCAGTGTACAGTGGTGGGCCTGTCATCCATAAAATATATGAACTCCATTTTTCCTAAACTCAGCTCTTCCCTGGGGCCTTCACAGGTGGCTAAGGATTCAAGCAGTAGGGGTGCTGTTATCACATCCTCTAGGTTCATGTGCAGGGGGTGGAGCAATGGGGGAGCCACATCCTCCTGTAATTTGTAAAGAAACAAATCTGACAAAATGGGCCATTTCTATTTTATGAGACAGGCAGTAGTGGTTGTACAGAGCCTCTGCTGGGAGGTATCTGTAACCCAGATACACAGGGTATTATTGAGATCTGGGTACATAGTAGCACTGGAACATGTCTGATAAGTGCTTTGGTTTCTATAAGAGTATTGAATGCAGCATCAAGAGAGGTGAGTTGGACTGTGGCCATGGGAAGCCTATGAGCCAAGAAGCCCATGGGTAGCCATGCAGGGTCATGTTTGGTCCTCAGGCTCCAGGAGAAACAATCAATGATAACAAGACCCTTGACAGGAGTCTCTGAGCCTGGTGGGTCTAGGGACATTGCCGGGGAGAAAGCCTTTTGAGCCAAGTACAGTGCCATATCTTGTTGTGGCCCCCAATGAAACGTGAAGGATTTCCTTGTGATAGCATGTATGGGTTACAGCAGAATAGAGAAATGGAGTATATGCTGCCTTCAGAAGGCAAAATGTCCCATGCATGTTAGAATGTGGTTTTTAACTACAAGGGGAATTTGGTGACCTGTGGAGGACCATGTGATGCCTAAAATCTTCACTGCAGTGACAGTGCCCTGAACTTTATGTGGGGATATAACTCACCCAGAACATTGAAAAAAAGCCATCAGAGTATCTAGTAAAATGTCATTTAGTAAAAATATAATGCCGTAAAGTGCATGGGTCTGGTTCTAATTGCACTAAATTTTGGTATCACAGGTTTTAGGCTAAGATGAGTTGTTAAGGCAGCCTATGGGCAATCTGGTGAAGGTGTATCTAGTACCCTCTACAGTGAAGGCATACTGGGATTCTGACCTCCTCTTTAAACCTGAATTTGCTGCCCTCATGTTTTCCAGTGTGCTCTGGTGGTGGGGAAAGGGACAGTGGTATTTCATGGTTTCTTGAGAAATTGGTCTCTGAGTATTTTAGGATTCTTTAACAGGTTATGTATCTTAGGGTTTTTAGCTAGCCCTGCTAAGTGGAACTATTTTTCAGCCTAAGCAATAGCTCAATCCCTGTGCCAAAACCCCACAATAGCCAATATGCCCTTTAATCCCTCCTTTTGCACAGTCTTCTCTAAGAAGTTTTGCATTTCCACCATGGTATAGTAACATGTCTCTATTGTACTCTCCTTCTGAGCATCCCTGAAGATCTTTGTGCACCAGATGGTGTCAGGGAAAGCCTGAAGGATAGGAAGGTGTTTCTGCCCAGACTCATAAGCCACAAATTCCTGCTAAATGGTGTCCCAGTAGAACTCTGAGGGATCCATGTCAGCAAGCAGTAAAGCAAGGTGGCAGGGATTACCAAGATGACACCCAGATCATGAGATTGCAGAACAAGGGCCTTGGCAGGCTGGTAGGTTGCAGCACCTAGCAGTGTCCAAGCCTTTGAGGCTGAGATCTTAGAGGTGCTGAGGAGGTTTTACACCTTCTTTAGAGATTAGTCCAAACTGGCACCATTTATATAAGTATGCCACATTTTGCCAATAGCCAGGTTGTGATGCTTTGCCAGGGATGAGTCTCCTGGTACACCTGTGGGCTCAGGGGAAAGAACAACAGAAACATGGGAAGCAGCAACCCATGAGGCCCTTTGCTTGACAGTACTTACTCTTGTAGAGTTACCCTCATCACAGATGAGAGATGGACGAATTCAATCCTTCACTGAGCTCCACTCACTGAAACTCAGCCAGGCATCATATCCACTCTCTGACTTCTGTCAGGGCAGCAGAAGTCAGAGAGGGGTTAATAGGCCTGGAGACTGTCTCTATCACTCCTGAGATAGAAGTAGAGACCTACCATCTTGGCTGGCTCCTCCAGCTCAAGGTTTTCAGCTCAGTAGCAAATACAGTCGACCATTGCTGAGACCTCAGGTCCAGCAGAGTGTACCTGGCTGAAGGAGCAACACACCCTAGAGTAGTGGTCCACTGTATAGAGACTCTATTCCAGGAAG
Source organism: Cabassous unicinctus (assembly GCA_029593785.1). Lineage (NCBI taxonomy): Eukaryota > Metazoa > Chordata > Mammalia > Cingulata > Chlamyphoridae > Cabassous > Cabassous unicinctus. The sequence continues at coordinate 5,809 of JAQZBX010078499.1, forward strand.
GGCAGCAAAAATTGCTTAGGGAAACATACCCTTCTTACACTGAGGCCTGCCCTCAGGAGCTGCATGATGTTCAATGGTGCTGATCATAACCTATAACAGTTACACTTTGTGGACAGTCCCCAAGGCAACAGCCTGCAAAAGCAGAACACAGCAGCACAAAGCAGACAATCAAATGCCAGTATGTGTAGTACCATCCCAGAGGGATTGTGTGGTCTAATGAAGGAAGTTTGTTAACCATTCACAATGACCAGACATTGAGAGAGTGTCCACATCGTGACCATGATCCTGTTGATTATGTCAATTGTCTTACTCTTTCTGTGAGGAGTTGGTAACTAAACAGTTCATTTGAGTTCCAGAGAGAGGGGGCCTCAGGGGTAAAGCTCCATAGGGTCTGATCACTGTCTCAGCTTCAGTAACACAGTCACAATGAGAATATTTAAGGGTTTATTACTTACTGGTCCTCAAGCTGGGCAGGGTGATAAGAGAGAAGCTGACAGGAGTCATCAGTCTAAGACCTAAAAGAGGCTAACTAGCTCTTGGAAAAGGAATCTTCTCTGTGTTAGGGAAGGAGAGGATGGGAGACCTTACTTTAGTAGGGTTGTTTCCTATTGGATCTTTTAAATGACTTTGGCAGCAAAGGCTGACCTGGCTATAGGTTAAAGTTAATACCCAGCCTCCAGGGAAGGGCTGCCTATATTTCCTGACCAGCTTTGGCCAGGCCTTGGTAACAAATAACTGATGTTTTAACTGTTCCCAAGGCAGGAGTATGTAGGAAGATATCCTGAGAAAAGTGGGCAGACACATGGGATTATTGCAGCACACAAAATACAGATATGCAGAGCTCAGGTTCCACTATGGGATTTAGAGATGGAAATATGTTGATGTATTCCAACAGAATGTGATAGCAAAAATAAGCAAGGATTGGTGATTGATTTGCTATGAACAGTGATAAAGTAAGATATGGCAAGGGGGATTCTAAGGTGTTGCATTTTCCAAATGAAATGGGGAGGAGCCCATTACATAAAGTGGCTATTTATTTATTTATGTTAAAGGTAGTAAAATAAAGCTGAGTATAATATTATATATGGTAACTTCCACAGTTAAAGCCTGTATTCACAAGGACATGATCTGCAGACAGACATTTTACATGTAAATTCATTACAGTTGCATTTTGATGGAACTACACAAATAGTAACTTATTATTCAAAATATGAATATCATATATGTTAACAAATTAACACCACAGAATAACATAAATCCAACAAAGAAGATGTTTAAAATAATTTTCTACTGTCAAATTTGTTTAAATACTTACTGTTTTAGTTTACTAGACTACTGAATGCAATATACAAGAAATGGGTTGGATTTTACAATGGGGATTTGTTAACTTACAAGTCTACTGTTCTGAGGCTTTGAAAATGCCCAAATCAAGGCCTGAGGAGGTGATACTGACTCTCTGAAGACTGACTGCCAGCGATCATGGACTCCTCTCTTACATGGTAAGGAGCATGGCATCAGTAATTGATTTTTCCTTTCTCATCCTGGCCTCCTTGCTTTCCACTTCTGGCTTCAGTGGCTTTTTCTCTCAGCTCCTATGGCTTTCACTCTGCCTTTCTCTCCACATTCATCCCATTTATAAAAGACTGCAGTAAGAACATTGAGATCATCCTGGACAATGACCCAACTGGAGTAACCTAATCAAAAGGTCCTACCTACAATAGGTTCACACCTACAGGAAACGATTAGCTCTAAGGATATGACTTTTGGTAGTCCCAAAGAGCCTCAAACTACCACATTTATGCAAAGTAAATACAAATATTCTTAGTCAATCCACAGGTAAGTAGGTATGCATAAATATGCTGACAAGGTTTAGGAAATAGCCAGTAAATAAATATTGCCCTCTCTTTAAAATATTGCTCAGCTTTTGTATTTAACTTTTGAATTTTCTTCAAATATTGTTGATGTTCTTAAACTTTTAAATTTTATAATCAAAATAAAGTTGTTTATATATATTTTTTAATTTAATGCAATTTAATTTTATTTTTAGGAGGTTCTAAAAATTTACAAAAATATAATATAAGTATGAAATGAATGAATGGGATAACTGAACTTCTTTCATGAGTCTTCAAATTAAAATTGATATTGTGATCTGTGAGCACTGAGTTTGGTATAGGTTGTCCATGCAAAACTTCAGTTTTGTCCTAGCAAAAGGAAAAAACATAGAGTTGTAGGAGATATGAAGTGACAAAGTGAAAACTGAGTTAAAGATACATGTATTAACATATATTATCCCAAGGACTAAGATTTGGGAAAGATTACTACTTTAAGGAGGTAGTTGGAAGGGCATACAGAAGTTGGTGTTCTTTGATTCAGAATGTATCACTATTACTCCAATAGTTTGCATAAAGGTTTTGATGTTCTGATGGACATGAAAAGTTTAAAAAAGATGTGTGGCACAAATTTCAATTTATAAATAGAGGTAATTTTGACAATAGTATCCATGAATGTGTAATGCTTTGATAAGGAAAACTAATTAGTCACTAAGAAAAAAATATTTAATATAGTTTTAATATAATCTATACTATCATATGCCAAAATTTAATATAAGAAAAAATTTAACCATTTGCATGTGCCACAAGATGTTGATATCATTTTATTTTCTTATCATATAAAACTGTTTGTATAAAATCTCAGTTATTTATAACACCTTTTCTTAGAATTTAATGTATTTACTAATCACATGGCACTCTGGATAAAATGCAGATTATCTCCAACCTGGAATAAATCAATAAAGTCCAGAAGGTGATAGCGGAACAAGATGCAAAAATTGGATATTCTCATATTTTTTTATAATGATGATTGATCCCTAAAAATAACAGAAAATGTTTGAGGATAAAAAAAAATTTGGCATCTTTCTTCTCAACATGGATTATCTCTTTGGATTTTCAAAATAAATCTCCAAGGTAAATAATCTAATAATGCACATTTTACCGATAACTACACTGAGGGAGTAAGTAGCTTCCCACAGCTATAATACTCAAGTTGTGGGTCTGGTTTTTTACCAAGCAGATTGATTGAAAAGACCAAAATCCATATGTAATTGTTTGGAGCTGTATGTACCCCAGTACTATATGTTCTTAAACCTAAATTAGTCCAGTGGGTGTGAACCCACTGTAAATAGGGCCTTTTAATTCAGTTTAGATGTGACCCAACCCAAGGTTTTTTGTTTGTTTGTTTGTTTTGTTTTGTTTTTTTGAGTTATTGAGGCTGGGTATGTGGGAAGCCAACACTCAACCACTGAGCCACATAGGCTCCCTGGATTTGTTGTTTTTTTCATTTGTTTACTTGTTCTTGTTTTTAGGAGGCATGGGAATGAACCCAGGACCTCCCATTTCAGAAGCAGGAACTAAGCTGCTTGAGCCAAATCTGCTCCCTCAGCCCAATCTTAATTCTATTCTTGGAATATTTTATAAGTGAAATGAAACTCAGAGAGAGAAAACCACAGAGAAAAAAGCCAGAAGAACCCAGAAAAGAAGGGAGAGATCAGGAAATGTCTCTATGTGCTTTGCCGTGAGACAAACTAAGGACAAAGGTTTGCCAGCAGCCAGCCTCAGAAGACCACGGTCTTCATGAGAAAGCATTACCTTGATGATGCCTTGATTTTGACTATAACCTTAGCCTCAAAAGTATGAGCTAATAAATGATCATTGTTTAACTTAACCCATATCATGGTATTTTCTTGAGCATCCCTGGAAAACTAAAACATGTTTTGGTATCAGGAGTGGAGTGCTACTATTGCAAATATCAAAAATGTGGAAACAGCTTTGGAATTGGGTAATGGCTAAAAGCTGGAAGAATTGTGATGTGTTTGATAGAAACAGCCTAGATTGCTTTGAAACTGTTGGTATAAATATCAATGCTAAAGGGACATTTTATGCAACCTTAAATGGAAATGATGAATAAGTTGTAAGAAACTTTAGGAAAGGTGGACCTTGTTTTAAATTCACAAAGATCTTGGTGAAATTTGTTCTGATGTCAGACAGAAGGCAGAACCAACCTGAAAATGATGAACTTTTATATTTAACTGAGGAAATTTCCAAGATACTTGTGGATTGTGCAGCCTAGTTTTTTCTAGAAGCTTGTAATGAAATCAGAGCATACCCTCTTATGTTTTTATTTCAGTGGATTCCATAGTAATGTCCTCTTATCATTTCTGAATTTCTTATTTGCAAAGAAAAATCTCTCAATTTTTCTTTGTCATTGTAGCTAAAGTTTTCTTAATTTTATTGATCTTTTCAAATAACCAACTTTTGGTTTTGTTGATTCTTTCCAATTTTTTCATTTGTTTTCTCTTTCATTTATCTACACTCTAGTAGTTGCTATTTCCTTCCATCTGTTTGCTCTCATTTTTCTGAATCTTCCAGATTTGGTGTCAGTTTTCTCATTGAAGCCTTTCAGCTTTTTTGATGTAAGCATGTAGAGCTATAATTTCCCATCTCAGCACTGCCTTCAGTGCATCCCAGAAGTTTTGGTATATTGTATTTTCATTTTCATTCTCCTCAATATATTTCCTAATTTTGCTTCTGATTTTCTATTTAACCCATTGTTTAAGAGTATTTTGTTTAATTTTGACACATTTAAAATGTTCCATTTCTCCCTCTGTTGATGATTTCAAGCTTTACTCCATTTTGAAAGAGAATAAATATTGTATGTTTCCAATATTTTTAAATATGTTGAGATTTGTTTTTGTGATCCAAAATATGGTCTATTTTAGAGAATGATCCATGTGTACTCAAGAATATTTTGTGTTCTGTTTTTCTTGGGTGAAGTGCTCTCTATATATATGTTACATGTAGTTTGTTTAGAGTATCATTCAAGTCCTGTACTTCTTTACTGATCTTCTGATTATATGTGCTATTTATTATTGAGAATGCTATGTTAAAGTCTCCGACTAATAATGTAGAACCATCAAATTCTTCCTTCAAATCTCTCAGTATTTGCTTCATATATTTTGGCATTCTGCTCTTATGTCTATATATTTTTATAATTATTATATATTCCTGTTGAATTGCCCCCTTTATCATTATATAATGACTATATCTGTCCTTCCTAACTGTTTTTGACTGAAAGTCTATTTTATCTGATATGAATATAGTCATACTGGGTCAGTTTTGGTTTTACTTGAATGCTATATTTTCCCCATTCTGTCATCCTCATCCTAGTTGTATCTTTGAAATTAATATGAATCTCTTGCACACAGTATATATTAGGTTCATACTATTTTAATTGATTTTGCCAATCTCTTCCTTTCTCCTAGAGAGTGTAATCTCTTTACATTTAAAGTCACTATAATAATATGGAACTTTTATGTGTCACTTTTCTCTTTAGCTTTTGTAAGTGATACTACTTTTTTTTTTATCAAATCAGTATTATCGATACATATTAATAAAGCATAAATCAATTCAAAATGTACATTGTTATTCAGTATAATCACATAGTTTTGCATTCATCACTTCAATCATTTTAGAGCTTTTAATTATTGCAGTAATAATAATAGCAGTATCAGAAAAAAAAAACCCAAACAACCAAACAAAACTCATCACTTTTCAATCTCTCTATGCTTCCCCTACCATATATAATTGTTATTGTTTCCTTTTCCCTAGTATATTTGTGTTTATATTTTCTAAAACAGACTTACAGATACAATATCACACATATTTGTATTTTACATGAGCTTTCACTATGTTATATGGTTCCATGTTACATTTTTTTAGCTTTTCTTCTAGTAATATAAATGCCCTTAGGTTTTCCCTTTTAACTACTGCCATATCCATATAATAGCTTTAATAGCCATAACAACATGATGTGGTTTCACGGTTTCCATTCATTTCCAAAGGTTTAGAAACAACCTTTTAAACAATTCTGCACAGCTTAAACATCAGCTTTCCATTCTCTAGTCTATTCTCTATTTTCTGGTGACCTACATTCTAATTATTAATTCCATGAGTATACATAATATATTTGGTTCATAGTAGGGCAGTCATACAGTATTTGTCCTTTTATGTTTGGCTTGCTTCACTCAACATAATATTCTCTAGGTTCATCCATGTTGTCATATGCTTCACGACTTCATTTCTTCTTACTGCTGCATAATATTCCACTGTGTGTATACACCACAATTTGTTTATCCTTTCATCAGTTTGTGGACAATTGAGTTGTTTCCAAATTTTGGATATCATGAAGAATGTCACCAAAAACATCACTGTGCAGATGTCTGTTCTTGTCACTACTCTCAGTTTAAGGATTTATTTATTTATTTACTTTTATCCATTTTTACACCCCCCCTCCCATTTTTGCTGTTTTTCTGTCCATTTGCTGGGCAATTCTCTGTGTCCATTTCCTGCCCTCTCTTCTCATCCTTCTCCTCCTGTCTTCACTGGGATTCAATCCTCAGAAACTCCAATGTGCGAGAGAAGCGTCTTACCACCTGCACCAATTTAGTTCCTGGTTTTTTGGCACATCTTGTCTTGGTTCTCCTTTGTGTCACTCTCCAGTTACGTCATCATCTTGCTGTGTGGCTCGTGGCACCAGAGGCACACCCACACTGGGGTCTAGTGGCCCAAGTGCCTTCTATATTTTTCTTTTTTAAATTTTTACTGGGCGTTTCTGGGGATCGGACCCAGGCCCCTCCATTTGGGAGACGGATGCCCAACCATTTGAGCCACTTCTGTCCTCTTGCTATATCTCTTAAGGTTGACCAAAGATACCTGGAGTTACAGTCTTTTCCCATACAGGATGGTCATATAATAAGTTAGGCTTGGTTTATCACCAGCATTCTATAGACCAGACCAGGGGAGAAAAACTAGGTCTTGGGACACATGCATAGTTTCTAATATAGCAAATGTTTAGCCTACCCTGATTATCACAAAATCAGGACAGTGAGAATATTCGCATTCTTATGCATTTTTAATTTCATCCATCATGTTTTTCATTCCCATACAATCTGTTAATTTTCTCTGCAGACTTTCAAATTGTTCTTTATGCTCACCTAGTGTCTACTTAATATTGTTTATTTATTTAGTCACATTTTCTTTCAATTCTTTGAATTGATTTAGGTGTGTTGTTTGATTATCATTGATTGATTATCTTAAATCCTGTCTCTTCATGATATTTGTTTTGTTCCTTTGTCTGTGTCATTTCTTCCTGTATCCTAGTATGGCTTGTAATTTTTTGCTAATGTCTTGGCATCTGTATATGTTGGTGAATTTACTCTGATGTTCAATTTCTCTCTCACCTATTGCTTTCTTTTCACAGTTCTTCTTTGATATTTGGTTCAACTTATTTTCAGTCTTTAGAATTGCCCAGCTTAAGTTATCAAATTCATGCTAGGAGCTCACTAATGGTGCACAGATTTTTCTCCCAGGATTTAGGGTAGGGAGAAGGAAAAAAGCAATTTTTGTCCATGCAATTTTCTGTCTGACAAGAAGATGGCACTCATTGGGGGCACCTTTTCACAGATTTGTTTCAAGCTCAGTTTTCTTGTGCTTCAGAGACCACTTCAAATCAGAACCAAGATTCAAAATAGGCTTTGCTGGCTGAATACACTGAAGAAAAAGCCCTCCAATACCCTCCCTTTTCCCTTGAAGTTATAACTTTTTGTCCCTCACTTTTGTTAATGCCTACTTATATACTTATTTGACTTTTTATTTAAAAATGTTTATTGAAATATAATATTCATACATGAACATAGATATACCACTGAATTGCAAACAGGTTGTACCTTGCATATAGTGCATGTTAGGTTCTAGGCCACGACAATAAAGTGTATATTGCAACATAGCAAGTCACAGAATTTTTTTTGTTTCCCAGTACATATAACAGTAATGTTTACACTATACTATAATATATTAAGTGTGCAATAGCACTATCTCTAAAAAAATGTTCATAGCTTAATATAAAAATTCTCCATTGCTAAAAAATGCTAACTATCATCTGAGCCTCCAGTGAGTAGTAATCTTTATTCTGGAGGAAGTTCTTGCCTCAGTGTTGATGGCTGTTGGCTGATCATGCCAATGTTTGCTGATGGTTTGGGTGGCTGTGTTAATATTAAAATAAGACAAAAATGAAGTTCCCCACTTCAGTTGACTCTTCCCTTCATGAAAGCTTTCTCTGTCACATGCAATGCCCTTTGATAGCATTTTATACACAGTAGACATTATTTCATAGTTGAGTCAGGCCTCTCAAATGCTGCCAATGTTTTATGTACAAAGTTGATTTAATATTCTAAATCCTTTGTAGTCATTCCA
>JAQZBX010078500.1:0-14114 GCA_029593785.1 Cabassous unicinctus
ACAAATGGTGCTGGAGAAACTGGGTCTTCACTTGTCAAATGAAGAAGGAGGACCCCTACCTCACACCAGATACAAAAATCAACTCAAAATGGATCAAATACCTAAATATAAGTGTTTAGAACTATCAAACTTATAGAAGAAAAAGTAGGGAAGCATCTTCAGGATCTTGTGTTAGGTAATGATTTCTTAGACTTTATACCCAAAGCACAAGCAACAAAAGAAAAAATAAATAAATGGGACCTTGTCAAAATTAAAAACTGCTGATCCTCAAAAGACTTAATCATGAAAGTAAAATGACAGCTGACACAATGAGAAAATATTTGGAAATCATATATTTGATAACGTTTTAATATCCAGAATATTTAAAGAAATCCTTCAACTTAACAACAAAAAAACAAACAGCACAATTAATAAATGGGCAAAAGACTTGAATAGATATCTCTCCAAGGAAGATATACAAAGGGTCAGAAAGCACATGCTCGGCATTAGCCATCAGGGAAATGTAAATTAAAACCATAATGAGATACCATTGTGAAAACATAATGTACTTAAAGTATTTATCACAGTGCCTGCTTGCACAGAACAGGTACTTAATAAATATTACAATGTTGACTCTTATCCTTATTAATAAATACAAATAATAATATAGTAGGCAAAATTAAGGGTACTAATTTGCGTTTGGACTTTCTGGTTTATATTTTATCAGTCAGTAATAACTAAGATAAGTATTAAGATCTTATTTTCAGGGAAGCAGATGTGGCTCAAGCAATTGGGCTCCCGTCTGCCATATAGGAGGTCCAGGGTTCGATTCCCAGGGCCAATAATAAATAATCTTGATTTCCTTTTAATTTTAGTTCATTGGAAATCCTGGGATTCAGAAATGTGGATTAAAAGTAATTTCTTCTGTAGCACATTTTCCTGATGCATTAGAGATGTTCTCACTGGAAGGTGCCATTGATTCCGTACTTCACACACTTCAGATGTATCCAGATGACCAAGGTTGGTACATTTTGAACTCAGAATTTATAAGCGATTTAGGCCATTAGTTGGCTTTACATTTATTTCCAATCTGAGATTTAAAAGAATTATTTCCAATTATTTTTGTTTACTTTTTTCTCTTATTCTTCTAGAAATTCAGTGTCTTGGTTTAAGTCTTATAGGATGCTTGATTACAAAGAAGAATTTGTGCATAGGAACTGGGCATCTGCTGGCAAAAATTCTGGTTTCCACTTTACAACGATTTAAGGATGTTGCTGAATTACAGATGAATGTATGTGCATTATTTTGAAGGAAATGTGAGAACTTGTGCAGATTTCCCTTTCAGAGCAGTTTGTGTAATTTCAGTTTTGCATTAATGGGATTGTTCTAGTTAATTGAAAACCATTTATCACTTTGTAGTATTTTAATTATAGAAGGTGAAGAGGATTGGATTGGATTTCTAAAGACCCTGAGTTTCATTATTAAATTCCCCAAATCAGCATGTTTACTTACCATTTGTCTTTCCCATAAAAGAGCAGAGAATGTGCTACAGCAATTCCAGCTAGCTAAACTTCATTTGCTTAGATTTTAGATAAATAAAAGTTTTAATTATTCCAAAGTGTTTGTCATTCTCTGTGTGTTTTATCGTGGGTTGCTTACTTCTACTAATTTACCTCTTGATTTTTTTTTTTCTTGAAGTAATACTGTTTTTTAACATTTTTCATCTAGCAAAATATAAAATGTGATACACAATAGCTGTTTTTTATAAGGATATTGGCCCAGAATTTATTCGGGAAAATTGAGAAATAAATTCTCTCAGGTATTTTTTGTTTTGCTTTAAGGTTAGCAAAGCAAATTGTTTCCTTGATTTTCTGCCTTGGTTGTGGTTTTTCAGTAATGGAGTTTGCATCTTGTTAAACCACACTTAGCAGATATTTTCATGAATGGCAGCATTGACCAGCAATAAAAATACCTTGTCTCTAGCCTCTGCACAGACATTGTTAGTAAATGAGATAATGTGTGTCAAGATTTTTTTTTAAAGTTATAAAGTGCTGAACACACAACATTCTTTTATTAAAAGCCACGATAGGTTTTATAAATCTGCTTTTTTTATAATATGCCTCAGCCTTGGCCAATTAAAACAAAAGTAGAGCTGATTAAAAGTAATCCTAGGGAAAGGAAATGACTTTTTGCAGGTATGCAGCTCTCAATTGTTGCAGATTAATTAATTTAGGCATAAATGTTAGGGTCTCTATGCTAGAGGTTGTAACCTGTTTACCAGTGGGCTGACTTTGATCTGCCAAGATATTTTATTTGGCCAGATCAGTGTTTAATTTTTAAAAAAATTTGAATAATGTGCTCTACCTGCTTTGCTGTGAAATTCATTTGAGTCTGCAGGGACATCTCCTCTAGAGTTGGGTGGGTCACATGTTCCCAGACCTGAAGAAATTGTGAATATTTTTCTTATCAAATGTTAGTATTTGTGGAAACTCAGCATCTTAAAAGCCCCAAATAATAATTTTAATATTTAGATTATTCCATTAACATACTTTGAAAGAGACAATGAAAATTTAAAAGTTAAGGTGACTTTTGATAAGTTTACCAAGCCAAGCTGAATAATACTGAAGTAAAAAAGTCCAATCTTTTCTTAAAATTTCACATAGATGGAGAGCCCAGATAACTCTTGGGAATGTGCTATTGACTGATGAGTTCTTTATAAATTGCTATGAGAATGTAAACCTCAGAGTGCCTTCAGAGCTTCTTCTAAATACAATTAAAAGAATGAAATCTAGGCTGTCACAATTGTGTCTTTGAGGTTAAAATTTCAGAAGAAAGCAGAAAAATGTTAGGGAAGTGCCGGCCTATCTAGGCAACCTAACCCACAATCTTAACATAGAAAATTCACTCTACTGGCCTATTTGAATCTGTTTCCCTGCTGACTCTGCTGTTGAATTCCTGATTAATAACCGGCATTCATTCTGTAGATATGGTTTCAGACAGGAATTTTTAAAAGGCAAATTTCAGAAGATTTTTTTTTTCCCTGCTTTTGCTAGAGGATGGTTTATTAAGTTAGTCTTTTATTCTCCGAGTGTCTGCTGTATTTCTTAGTAATGGGAAAGCAAAGAATTTTTACAGGGTTGCTTCAAGGTTTACAGTTTTAAAGAACAAACCCAGTAAATAGATCTACTTAGTTAAGTGAACATCCCAGATTTTAAGTATCATATACACACTCTCTGTTTTATATTATTTATTCATTCTTTTTCTCACAATTGCATATATAATTTTTTTTTTTTGTCATACTTTCAGGGATTTCAGACAATCTTGGCAATACTTGAATTGTCAGTTTCTTTTTCCAAGCTATTGTTGCATCATTCATTTGATTCAGTAATATTCTACCAGATGTCTTCCAGTATCATGGAACAAAAAGATCAACAGGTACATTGTTTTTCACCTGTAAGCTAAATGTTATATATTTCACTGACTCTAATCTTCATTTCCATTCTTTTTTTAAAGTTTCTAAACCTTTGTTGCAAGTGCTTTGCAAAATTAGTTATGGATGATGAATTAAAAAGTGTGATGCTAGAGAGAGCATGTGATCAGAATAACAGCACCATGGTTGAATGCTTACTTCTATTGGGAGCTGACACTAATCAAACAAAGGAGTCAACTTCTTTAATTTGTCAGGTAAATATTCAAGACATCACTTTTGTCTTCTCTTTATCATTTGCCTCTGTCATTGTATAGCTCTTATATCATATTATTCTTCATTGCAGAATTTACCATTTTATTGCACAATGTTATTTGTAGTAGGAGTTTAATAGAGTTTCTGTGGTAATAGGGTCCTTTAGGTTTTATCCAGTTTATTAACCTCCGTTTTACTTGTCTACTTACTTTGTTAGGTTGATAGCTTTTCCAATGTGTCCCCTACTCTGCATCCCCATACAACTTATCCTCCAGCCACACCTCACACAACACATTTTTTAAATTAGAGAAGTTGTAGTTTTATGGAAAGATCATGCAGAAAATACCATGGTTCTGTTTTGCTTGGATAATTTTTCAATATCTCTTCTCTTTTTTTAGTTTATCTGCCTCGGAAGTTTTTTTTTTTCCAGGGCCCCTGCATGTCCTGTGTAAGCTGAGCATTGCACAAACCTGGGGCACCATTCACATAGACATCCCCTTTACTGGCTGTTGGTCCTCCTGAAGTTAAATGACGCTGTGGTCCTGCTTTCCTTCTCTCCATGCCCCCCTGCACAGTAGAAGTACTAATCGTCTGATTGAAGTCCTACCCTTCCTTCAAAATTTAATCTTAATTCTCTTTCCTCCATCAAACCCTTTCCAATCCCCCAAACTCCCAAACAAAACTAAGATTTACTTCTGCAAGTGCATGATAGTTTATGTGCACCTATTTTACATTTTGTGAGTTGTATGTAAATAAAAATGTACCATGTTCATCTTTGTGTCATTCAAAATATCTAACATTGCTTTACATGATGTATGTAATAAATATTTACTAAACTGCATTACTTGTAATACAGGCTTGTCTTAGTTGTATATGTTTTAGAGTAGATAATAGCATTCAGGTAGCACCATATGTGTTTCTTAGGGATTAAATATTTTTTAACAAAGCAATTTTGAAGTGATTTAATATACAGTATTAAATAATAAGCTGAGTACTATTTTCCCGTAATTTACCTTTTAAGCCTTAGTTCATTTAAGTTCTCATTTGCCTGAGGATGGATTCAAATCAGTTTTTCAATTGCAAAATTGTTAGTACAACTAGCAATTAGCTTAAAAAGAGACTGATCTTGTAACTTATCATCATGCACCATTATGAAAACAAAACTAATAATCAAATTATTTGAGTTGTCCACCTTTTTTAAAAGAAGTTGCTTAAGAAAAAAGTTGTTTCTCTATTGTTAAAGGCAATTAAATTATTTCCCCCCAATAATTTAATATGTTTTTATTGTACATCTTTTTTTGTGTGTGCAGATCGTTGTATTAATGTTACTTAGGGACGCCAAAGAACTAAAAAGAATCCCTCCCCCCATATTTCTCCTTAGGGAAACCATATATCTAAAAGCACCTGAATGTAATTGCACTATATTTCCCAAGAAATTACTGCCTACCTTACTCTCAATTTATTCCAATCGTTCTATAAAAAACCTTTTTATTTTAATCCTTTCTCCACATTCTTTTGGACTTTGTACTTATTTATATATTCTCTTCTCAAAACAAAATCATATCTTTTACATCTATGGGTATATATTAAACTTAAAAACAATCTATCCTAGTTCTTGGCTATTATTTGTATCTAGCAAACAATTAATATTGATGAAATATTTGTGGTTGGCTTGATTGAATGTACCTTATTTAATGCCAGTGCAAAATAAAATAATCAAGACCATTCACATTGCATAATTAAGAGCTATTCAGAGTAAGGATGGAATTAATTGCATTAGGCCTTCTGAAGGGAGTTTAATGATGCCCTGTACATGATTGAGAGAGAATAATATGGAAGATTACTACTGGGCATGAAAATGCAGGATAGAGACCTGACGATAAGATTCATGAAGTCATGATGGGAAGAGCAAGTATGATGAAGTCCGACTAAAAAGAATAACAAGTACTCTGAGGTTCTCACTACCACCTAGGCATTGCTTGGACATTTTCATCCTTGTAACCTAAGGAGCAGGTCCTAGTATTATCTCCATTATGAAGGTATGGAGTTGAGGCACAGAGAAGTTAAATAACTTGCCTAAGGTCACTCTCCTGGTAAATGGTGGAAAATCTGCCTCCTGCTGCTAATCTCTTGGCTACAGAGGAGATTCCTGGTGATGATGGGGGCGGAGGGGGTAGGAGTGAGGTGGGGTTGTTCATTTGCTCTCTAACACTAGATTGAAAATTTTTATTTTGGCTTGCAGACTGCATAGCATAAATTATAAGATGGGAGAGAAAAATGCAAAGGATCCTAAATTATACTTTTGAAAATGTTTGGTTATAGCTGAAGTTTTCTTCATTAATATTTAAATGCAAAACTATATTTCTGAGCAGTATTTTTTCCTGCCATAAAGTTGAAATTGCTTTTGGAAAAATATGTGAACATTCTGAAAGGAAGCACTATGTAAGTGAGATTTAAAGAAATTGTTTCTTATCTTTTTACTGAGGCTTTTATTATGTTTTTTTTCTGATACACTTTCTTATGTATCTCTCTCTTCATGGCATCATGTGGCTAAAGTCAGCTTGGATAGTTTGGATTCCTCAAGGAAAATTTGTTCTACAAAAATACACTCAGCATCTTTAATGTGCAAAGCACAGTGCTAGATATAAGTAGAGAATATAGAAGGGATTTCCTGTTTCAAGATAGTTTCTTACTAAGTATGTGTGTGCATGGGGGCGGGGCAGGGCCGATAAAATATAAATAGCCTTAATACAAGGTAAGCAGTTAAGTGCCATAACTTAGAGAGATAAGAGTTTCTTGGGTACAAGAAAAATCCTTTGTGATTGGGATTTTGGTCCTTCCCTCCCTCTCTCCCTCCTTCCCTAAATTGATTTAATCAAATAAACTTAAAACCTTTGGATTTAATACAGTCAAAGAGTATCACACCCAGAGAAACAGACCAGTTTACAAACATAATCCTTTTCTTTTTTGGGATTCAGAAAAATAATGTCAACGTACCACATAAAAATTGGTTTGTCATATCATCCATGAGTTTATGTTCTAGTGTAGAAAGCATACAACACGTCTGGTTTAGTGTGCTAGGTGCTGTGTTCAAGAAACAGAGACGGGGACCTAGAATAGAAAGGTTTGCAGCCAAGGGGGTTCGGGTACAGACTCACTGTAGAAGCTGTTCTTTCAAGAATGAACGTCTTTTTTTTTGTGGGTGAAGAGCAGAGGAAGGCATATGGGGCAATAGAAATAGGATAAATGGAGGTAATAAGATTTGAAAAATTGCATATGTGTTTAGGGGAGTGTCCTGGAGCAGTGGGGTTTTAGATTTTTAAATAAAACAGTGAACTGATCATAAAACAGTGAACTGATCATATGTAGTAGAAAGTTACTTTAGTGGCTCTGGAGAGAATGGGTTGAAGGTGGATGGTCCTGGAGACCAGTTGGTCATTAAGTTGATGACATCAAACCACACAACTGTCCCCTTGGACTCATGATAATTCTGGAGATTTCAGGAATTTCCCACAACCTCCTCCTTCTCTAACCTTTGGGTACCAGACCTTAAATAGGGTCTTCTTTCCGTTTCCTTTTGTAATACTTAATTTTGGGTAATGAAAGGGGCACAGACTTTGGAGCCAATAGATTTGGCTTCAAATCTTTGGTCCTTACTAGCTCTAAAAATTTGGGTAAATCACATTTTTCCCCCCAAAGATTTCTCCATCTATAAAATGGAGGCGATAATTTTTATAACATAGGGTTTTTTATAAGGATTGGAAATCATGTGTATATAGAAATTAGCACAGTCCCTGGCATATAATATTTCTATTATCTATTATTTTGGTCATTTAGTTGATAAGATATCACTATTCTATCTCTCAAAATGCTGTTCCTGTGTGCTGTGCTGTCAGTCGCTAAGTCTTTTTTACTCACTGCTAAATTCTCTTTAGGTTTTGTAGCACCTAGCATGCTAACCCTAACTGAGCACGTGCTCTAAAAATAAAAAATTCAAAGCAAGGAAGGCAGAAGACTGACAGATAAGATATTTCTTTTTGGAAATATAGATTTTTGACCCAAGGAACTCAAGAAAACCAGAGATGAATAATGATTGTCATCATTAAAGAATGTGGGTCTGGAGAATTTTATGATGTTTATATTCACATGTATTCAAGGTTAAAAATGAAGACATTTACTGTGTGAGGTACTAGATATTTTCCCAGATGTCTTCTGATGAGCAACAGAAGCCGAGAAAGTGAAAGCAACTTGTATAATTGGAGGTGCCTGAATTTGATCTCAGGTCTTCTGACTACAGTTTCATAAGCTTTTCCTCCCCATGATGTTTTCTCTTTTATGATAATTGACTCTCATTTGGCAGATTATTTATTTATGCCATTCTGGTATTTGTGGGGCTATTCTTATTTTCTTCATCTCCTTCATTGATGTTTTGTTTCATTTTGTTTTGTTTCAATCTAACTTTAAGGTTGTAGAGAAAATTACTCCAAATTCAATTAACCAGTCTTCCCAAAAGGAGGAATTAGATATTTTTAATTGGCTCACTTTTTTTTTTCTTTAATAGGTATGCGAGAAAGAGAGCAGTCCCAAACTGGTGGAACTATTACTGAACAGTGGAGCCCGTGAACAAGATGTCCGAAAAGCACTGACTGTAAGCATTGGGAAAGGAGACAGCCAAATCATCAGCTTACTTTTGAGAAGGCTTGCCTTGGACCTAGCCAATAATAGCATTTGCCTTGGAGGATTTTGTATAGGAAAAATCGAACCTTCTTGGCTTGGTCCTTTATTTCCAGATAAGACATCTAATTTACGAAAACAAACAAGTAAGTATCAACAGGAAGATTTTGTACTAGTCTGTTGTTTTTAGTAGTATTTTTAAGTCACTAATCTTTTAGTTAATTTTCTTTTTGGTCTGATGAAACTTAAGCCAAAATTATTGCAAAGATTTGAATCACTTTTTTTTTTTGGTCATGACTTGAAAGGGATAAATAAATAACATAAATAATTTATTTATGAGACAATAATTATATATTTTATAAAAATGGGGCAAAACAGTGGAAGCTTTCTGAGGATTACTTTTAATTCTCTTTAATTTCTTATTATAAAAGTAATACATGCTCATTTAAAAGAGGAAAATACTGAAAAATGTAAGGAAGAAAATAAAACTAATTTTCTTAATACTAGTAAGGAAGAATAAAACAATACTATAGATATCTCGTATTTTTTCTAGACTTTTTCTAAGTATTTATATGCTTACATATATATGCATTTAAAAGTGTATGAAAAACACACACATAAAATTTGCATTTTCAAGCTCATTAATTTGTATTTCAAGTTAAGGCTATATTTTATTTATATTTTCAAGTTAATATATATTTTATACATATTATGTGTACTTATGATATCTTTGTTCTCTGATAATGTTTCTATCTTAGCTGTCTCTCATTTGCTTACACTAAATGTGTCTTAAAGCTTTAGCTCCCGTTATCCTCCTCCCATGTCCACTTCCTTCCCCACAGTGATCATACTCCATGGATCTCCACTTTAAGAACAGCCTTACTGATTACGTGTTTGCTTTACTCAACTTAGTTTTGATGTGCTCTCCTGGGAAACTACCATACTGGTCAGGCCAATGGTCTCCCTTCACCTAAATAGCTGAGTGCTGCTAGAGAAAAGTACCCATCCAAGCCTATTGGTACCTTGACAAACTCAGTCTTCATATTTCCAGAGGCCCTAGAAGCTCCAGTCAGACTGGAAGCTCCATAGTTTCCTAACTGCTCCATATACTCTTACTTCTAGCTTTTCCCAGTCTTAATCTCTCTTCCTAACTCCCTAACCTTCTGTCTTAATCTGGTTCTCTCGGTATTCTTCCTGCCTCAGCAGCATCATCACTTTTTACCAGAAGACATTCCTGTCCTCATAAAGACTTGGTGGAAGGTCTTCCTACATACCCCTGTATATCTTATTTATTTTTCCATGTCTTAGCACTTCCTATATAATAGTTGTATTTTCACCCTTTGGCATCTCCTGGTAAATTATAAGCATCTTGAAATCAATGTCAATCTTGCCCACTGTTATAACCTTAGCCTCTATTACTAGACCCTTTCCTGTAATGGATGATCATTAAATATTTATAATATTGGCAAAAATGAAAAGAATTATGTTGACAAGTTTCTGTGGAAATACACTTCACACATTGTTCATGTCAATTTATATTGCCCTTTTTTGAGTGAGATTTGGCAATATGCATTAATATTTTAAATGTACCTAATTTTTTTTTTGACCCTCAACAATGATCATTTATTGTGGTCTTATTTGTGACTTAAGTGAAATGGTAAATGTGTAGTTTAGCACACAGAAAACTTCATCATTGTGTCATTCATCAAACTAAGTCTAATCTATGTTTTTTTCCTTTTTCTAATTTTATTGTGGTAACATTTGTAACATAAAATTTCCCATTTTAACAATTTTAGGGTACAAGTCAATGACATTAAGCACATCCACAATGTGCTGCCATCTCTGTCATGCATTACCATCATCATCCTAAATAGACACTACACCCATTAAGCAATTACTCTCTATTTCCTCTATCCCTAGCCCCTGGTAATCTCTAATCTACTTTCATCTCTATGGATTTGCTCGTTTTAGATATTTCACATAAGTGGAATCATATAATATTTGCCCTTTTGTGTCTGGCTTATTTCAGTTAGTATTCATGTTGTAGTATGTATCAGAACATCATTCTTTTTTTTGGCTGAATAATATTCCATTGTTAGTGTATACCACATTTTGTTTATTCTTCTTTTGATGGACACTTGGGGAATTGTGGGACATTGGAGAAGAATAGAGGGGTATTTACCATTTACTTTGTTCTGTATGAAGTTTTATGCTATTGACAAATATTACCTAATTTAAAAAGTATAATAATGTCACTTGATTGGTTGGAGGGTATAGCCATGATTTATTTGAGCTGGTCTGAGTAAAGAACATTTTAGATTCATTGCCTTAAAACATTTTTCAGGCACTGCTTGACTGAGTTATATAAAGATGTTATGATGTGAGCTATGAAAGTAATATTAGAAGAGATTTTTCTAGGCTGTGTATAGTATGATAGAAGAAGTGAGTCCACCAATTTATTTCTCCATAATAAAGTGTAATATGAAATATAGTGAAATAGCAAGAAGAATGTTAGCTTTGAAATTCCATCAAGTATCCCTATAAGCAGAGTTAACCACTTAGCAAATAGCTTATAATAACTATATCATTTATTAAGCATATCATATGTTCTAGGCATTGTGCTAAACAATTTACACACATCGTTTCATTTAATCTTTTCCATAACTCTATGCTATAGTTACTGTCATTCTTACATTCCAGGTAGGACACAGACACTTGGGGGTTTATGTAACTTGCAGTGGCATTACTGTGATTTGAACACAGGCATATCTGACTTCAAAGCCCAGGACTTTTCCTGGGTCAAGTTAGTTTCAAAAAGAATCAGTTTCATCATCTACACCAAGCTTTGTGTAAAATTTTATGTTTTTTTTTTTTTATTTTAAATTCACCACTGCTAATGTAGCAATATCACTATTGTAAAGTGACTTTGGGAGTAAGAATAAAATGTTCATTATATGCATGATAATTAATATGCTTATGCTTGTATTATTGTTGATTTCTAAAATACACTGAGTATATCTTGATTTTTAGATATCGGATCTACCCTAGCAAGAATGGTGCTCAGATATCAGATGAAAAGTTCTGTGGAAGAAGGAGCAGCCTCGGGCAGCGATGGGAACTTTTCTGAAGATGTGCTTGATAAGTTTGATGAATGGATCTTCATTCCTGATTCTTCTGTGGATTGTGTGTTTGGTCAAAGTGATGAGCTGGATAGTGAAGGTATTTGTTTTAAAAACATTTCCTTTTAGTCTATTGTTCATTCCCCAATCTTGAGGATTTGGGGATGGTGAGGCCCACTCTGTCTTTAATTGAGAGGGGACTTTGATCCCATGGGGTAGATAGATGGAACTGTCTTGCTTGCAGTTGCAGACTCTCTGTGTTCCTTGGGATGGGCATTGTCCATCATCATCTCCTTGTTAGTTGTTCTGGGTGCGTCCAATGAACTGGAAAGTAGGTGTTGCAACTCTGCCAAGATTCAGGGCTCAACTGGAACATGGATGGACCAAAGATTTAGGTCTCTGGGACATATATTTATCAAGTATAGTGCTAATTGTAGGTTCAAATAAAAGGGGCAGAAGTCCACGGTTAGTAGCAGTGCTTCAATATGTGTTCATCAGTTGTAACAAATGTACCACACTAATGAGGGATGTTGTTAATGGGAGAAAGAGGGGGAGGGGGAGGGCGTAGGACATATGGTAATACCCTATATTTTTTATGCAACATTTATGTAATCTAAAGCTTTTTTAAAAATAAAAAAAAAGAAAATTCCTTTTATTATGTGCACTTACGCAGTGGCATTAAACAATAAGCCTGAGGAAAAAACCTGACATTGATTGGAAAAACTTGAGGAAAAAATGTGTTCATTATTGGATATAGTTAATGCTTCATAAGTCCAGTTAAAACAGTTATTGACAAGAAGCATGTCTCTTTACTTCTCAGTGCTACAACACTGCTCACTAACTGGTGAGTGGTGACTATTGCAGTGAAAACACTGACTTGGACTGAAATTGGATTCCAAAATTTCCATCACTGACTGGATGCTTTTGTGGCCTTAATATATTAATAGTTCCCTTGAGTAACATTTCAATAAATTGGTATGGCAAGATAAATAATGACAGTGAATAAGGTCGACACATTTAACATAGAGTTTGGTAAAAATGGGGTGAGGTACTTTTTTATTAATATGGTATGATTGAAAGCTTTGCGTAATAGAAAGGGTATTTGAGAGGGCAAAATGCAAGCACTAACCCACAATCTCATGTCTCAAGTCTAAGTATTTTTTTAAACCAGCTTGATTGAGATACAATCATACAAAATAAAATGCTCCCATTCTGCGTTTATTTTCTTGGCTTTAGAAAAATCCATACATCCATGTAACCAACCCTGCTCTCAAGAGATACATTTCTATCACCTCGAAATTTCCTATATGTTCTTTCACAGAAAACTGCCCCCTTCCCCCAAACTTGGCCGCTGTCAACCATGATCTGCTTTCCATCACTGTAGATTAAATTTGTATTGTCTGGTGTTTCATACAAATGGAACCATACAGTATGTTCTATTTTGTGTTTGGTTATTTTCCAAAGTGGTTGTACTGTTACACTCCTACCAGCAGTACATATGAGAATTCAAGTTCCTGTACATCCTTGTCAACACTTGGTATTGTCAGTCAATTTGATTGTAACCATTATAGAGAGGGTGGGGTGCTATTTGGCTTTAATTTCGATTTCCCTGATGACTTAGAATATTGAGGAACTTTTAATGTTCTTATTGGCCATTCATATGTCTTTGTGAAATGTCTATTGAATTTTTTTTGCCAATATTTTATTGTTTTTTAAAATTATTGTATTATAAGAGTTCTTTATGTATTCTAGATAGAAGTCCTGTTACAGACGTATGTATTGCAAATATTTTTTTCGAAGCTTGTCTTTTCATTTACTTAATGATGTTTTTTTCAAAAGCAGAAAGTTATATTTTAATGAGGTGAAGTTTTTCAGTGTTTTTGCTTTTGCTATTCATTTAAGGAAACCTTGCCTATCCCTCAGTTGTGAATATTTTCTCCTTATCTTCTCTTAGAAGTTTTAAAAGCTTAGCTTTTTTATTTACATCTATTATTCATTTTAAGTTGATTTTTGTGTATGGTGTGAATTAAATGTTGGTTTTTTGTTTTTTTTTTCATATAGAGATCAATTGTTCTAATAGCATTTGTGGAAAGTACTCTTCTTTCCCATCACATTACATCTTTGTCAAATTTAATTGACTGCTTGTGTATATGGTTTTATTTCTACTTTCTCTATTCTCCATTAATTTTTATCTTTATTCTTATGCTAATAAATACTCTATTACTCTAGGCTGATAGAGGCACTGAAACCAGGTAGTGTAAATCATCTGGTATTCTTTTTAAAAATTGTTCTGGCTCTTCTAGGCCCTTTGCATTTCCATATACGTTATGAATCAGCAAAATCAATCCTTCTAAAAATCATGCTGTTGTTTTTATTGGGATAGATTAAATCTCTTGATCAGTTTGGGAGAAATGACATCTTAGTAGTACTGTCTTCTGATAGATAAATGTGGTATATATCTTCATTTTTTAAGTCTTTAATAAAAGTTTCTCACAGCAGTGCTTTGTATTACATGTTTTTTGATGCTGATGTAAATGATACTGTGTTTTGATTTCAATTTCACTGCTAGTATATAATAGATTTTTTTCTCTATTGATTTTATTCTGAGCTAGCTAAATTTACTTATAAGTTCCAGTAGCCTTTTTTTTTTTTTTTTTTTT
>JAQZBX010078501.1:0-14117 GCA_029593785.1 Cabassous unicinctus
GTGCCCTACTGAATTAACCAGTAATAAATGATTTGGGCTCCTGTATTAGCATGCTGAATTAGATACTGCAGGGAGAAACCCACCCACCCCCAGCCCCTCCCAAAAGCAACCCACAAAGACAATTGTGGTTTTCACTCTCTTGCATCCTTCGCTGTGATTCTCCGAAACATAACATGAAGGACACTCCTGCCTAGTGGATCTTCGTTCCTAAAAACATCCTCCTGTTCCAAAATATCCACCTGTTTTCTTATACTGATAAGCTTCCAGGAAAAATCTTTCTCTTTCAAACTCAGGGGAAACTTGTACAGCCAGCCCACTGCTCCTTCTCCCTGGATCTAGTCCTGGGCCTTTTATCCTTCAGATACAGAACTAAACTTTGGCAGAAGCATTGCCTACCTCCCAAGCAGCTTCCCAGTCCTTGGACATGCTTCCAGCCAAAAAGCTCCAGGGCAAGTCTCCTTTGTCAAAAGCGTCCCTCCACAAGTCCCTCCGCTACTAAGACATAAGCCACCACTAGTCTCACCTGACCACAGAGAGCTTAGAGTCTTTTAGGGCAACACGGAATGTGCTCATGGAAAATAACATATTACCTAATATATGTGTGGGGCTGGGTGTGTGTGTATGTGTGTGTGTGTGTGTGTGCATGTGTATGTAACACCAAAGAAAGGCAGCGGTAGTAAGAGCTGTGAGCCGACAGAGGAGGGAGAGAATGGGGCTGGGCTAGGTCCTCATAGGAAAAGGGGGCAGGGGGACCGAGGGGGGGGAGTCCAGATGAGGAGGCTGGGAGAGCTGTGCAGAGGCCGTAAACGCTTTCAGAGCCAGTCTGGAGGGAGAGCCATGTGCTGCAGACAGGTTGCATCCTAAACTCACATACTTTGTTTCTGCCTTCTGGTAGCCTGCAGTCTAAAGGAAAGAGAATGTTAGTACAAACAGCGTGGTGTATTTTTAGCCACGCAAAAGGCACCATAGGAAAACTTTAATGTGTGCTAATATGAAAAGTTGCCAAGATGTGTTAAGTGAAAAATTAATTTTAAAAGTTGCAGAAAAGTGTTTTCCATATCACCCCATTTTAAAACATAGATTGGTGTGCATGAGTGTAAATATATGTGTTATTATTTCTGCAAACTTACACAAATGCTTGTATTTGCATAGAAAGTTTCTGAAAGTATATACAAGAAAATATGAGTAGTTCTTAGATCGTGAAAGTAGGATTCAGTGGAGTGTGAGGCATTTATTTTTCAAATGATACCTACCTAGCTTATCTTTTTACAGTGAGCACGCATTACTTTCATAATCTTTTTTTAAAAGGGAAAATGCATAGGCATTTTAATAATAGATAAGAATAAGCATTGTAGCATCTCTTCTCTTGGGGGAGGAGAGATGGGAGATTGCCATACAAGACTGAAGCATACACAAATATTAGGGTTTCACTGACATAAAGAGATGTCAGGTATTCTGGCTGAGTCCAGAAGACTTTCCTATAATAAACATGTCTGGCTAAAGGTTCTTGCAGGCTGTGTGATGTTTCCCCAACATACCTGGAGCCAAAGAGGGTCCTTCTGATAGCTATACAATTCTAGGAGGTCTATGTTTAACTAGCTTATGGGATGAGCAAAGAGGTCTGGTTGATTATCTCCATTTTCATTTACCTGTACATCAGAGTTTTGAACCCAGATGATATTATATTTAGTATATTAAAAAATAAGGGGGGGGGAGATGCCACTCAGGAGAAAATCTTTGTGACCTTGGGGTAAACAAAGATTTCTTAGTTAAGACACAAAAAATATGAACCATAAAAGAATAATGTGGTAAATTGGACTATTAAAAATTTACAACTTTGCTTATAAGACACTGTTAAGAAGCTGAATATACAAGCCATGGACTGAGAAAAACTATATCTCACCGGGGACTTATATCCAGAATATATAAAGAAACCTTACAACTCAATAAGATGATGAATAACCCAGTTAAAAATGGGCAAAATATTTGAACAGGCTCTTCATAAAAGAAAATATACAAATGGCCAAAAAGCCCATGAAGAGATGCTTAACATCATTCGTCATTAGGGAAATAGAAATTAAAGCCACAATGAAATACCACTACCTACTGCTAGAATCCTAAAAAGATTGACAATATCAAGTGTTGGCAAAACGTAGAACAACAAGAACTTTCATATGTGATACAGTATCTTTGGAAAACAGTTTGGCCATTTCTTATAAAGTTCAACATATACTAATCAGCAGTTACTCAATAGAAAATAAGCAATCACTCTAGAAATGAATCCTCCATTCCCAAAAGACTGGGACAAAAGTTCATAGCAGCTTTTTTCATATTAGCCAAAACTGGAAACAATGCAGATGTCCATGTGCAGGTGAATGGATAAGCAAATGATGGCATATACATACAGTGAAATATACCGCTCCAAAATAGCTCTAGTAAGAGAGGAACTACTGACTCCCTAACATCATGGATGAAAAAAAAAAGGGAATTAGTGATTGCCTAGGGTGGGGGTGGGTCTGTCTGCAAAGGGGTACTAGGAAATTGGGTGATAGACATCTGTATCTTGATTATAGTAGAAACACTGGCCTAAAACTTGCCAGAACTCATCAAACAATACACTTAAGATGGGTGCATCTTACTATATGTAAATTATTCCTTGATAAAGGTGGTATTTAAAAAGGATGGCTCTTATTGCGCACACACACACACACACACACACACACACACACGGGGAAGGGCTGGCACAGTCATGCCATGCACACATAATTATGTTTTTTCATACCTGCTGATGTCAGAAGTGGGGGGAATCCCATACCTTACCCTCAATTCCATTCTGCCCAAAAGGCTATGTATTCAGGCTATGCCACTCCAGGCACTGATCCATTCACTATAGAGAGCGGGACTGTAGGAATTCTTTATCAATGAGCCATGAGAAGGCTGGCAGGGCTGTAGGAGTTCATTATGAATGAGCCAGAGAAGGCTGGTAGGGCTGTAGGAATTCTGTATGAATGAGCCAGAGAAAGCTGGTGGGGCTGTAGGAATTCTGTATGAATGAGCCATGAGAAGGCTGGTGGGGCTGTAGGAGTTCATTATGAATGAGCCAGAGAATAATGGTGGGGCTGTAGGAATTCTGTATGAATGAGCCATGGGAAGGCTAGTGGGGCTGTAGGAATTCTATATGAATGAGCCATGAGAAGGCTGATGGGGCTGTAGGAATTCTATATGAATGAACCATGAGAAGGCTGGTGGGGCTATAGGAGTTCATTATGAATGAGCCAGAGAAGGCTGGGTTTTGCACCTATCCAGATTGCTCTAGACCAACGTGAGTTCCGTGGTAGCACCAGTATTTTAAGGTGTGGAGGCCTTAGGCACAGCAAATGCTGTTGAAGGAGACACTGAGGAACTGGTCTTATGTCATCATGTGTTTCCTTGTTTCTGTGTTTATTTGGATTGGCTTGGCTGTGGTCGGGCGTTGGTGGATATTATGCTGCCGCCTGTTACTGCCACACCCGGCTTCTCCTAAGTCCATATAAGTGTTGATGATGCTCTATTTCTTTCAGGTTCTCTTTTTTCTTCCTTCTCTTGTTCTTTCTCTCATTCTATCTCCTTTTATCTGTGGCCCCTACACCTTTCTCCTGAGGGCCAATTTTGGTTTGGTTTGGTTTTTAAGAAGGCAGACAACTTCATTGAGTTTTCTAGAAGACTCCTGACTTCTCACTGTATTTCCTCTTGTTCTGCCTCAGTGAACCCTCTGGTCACTCAGCAAACTACCGGGGACTCTGGGGAGGCTGGGACCAGCTAGCCAGACCATCCACGGGTTTCCTGCAGCACTTGCCTTCTCAAGAGAACCTTGGCTGGGTGAGAAGAAACAAGGGGTTTTTCTCAGCTACTCCCTGAGGAAGGAAGAGGCCCTTTCCAAGAGGAGGGAGTAGGAGGAAAAGGCCTCGGAGTCCCCCCAGCACCTCCTCTGTGGGATGCCAACAATAACCCCGAGTCTGTGAGTCCTGCTTCTTGGGGCAGGGATAGCAGGAACCCTGGGAACAGCGAGTGGCACTTCATGTTTTCCTGGTTCATTCAACTAAAGCATATATATGCATATATATACATATACATTTTTTAAGAAGCTTTAGATTACATAAATGTTACATCAAAAATATAGGGGATTCCCATATACTCCCCCCTCTCCCCCTTCCACATTTTCCCACATTAACAATGTCTTTCATTAGTTTGGTGCATTTGTTACAATTGATGAGCACATGTTGAAGCACTGCTACTAACCATGGTCTATAGTTTACATCATAGTTTACACTTTGCTCTGCACAATTTTATAGGTTTTGACAAAATGTATAATGGCCTGTATCTGTCATTGCAATGTCATGCAGGACAATTCCAATGCCCCCAAAATGCCCCCATGTTGTACCTATTCTTCCCTCTCCCTCCCCTCAGAACCTCTGGTGGCCACTGTCTTTTAAGTCAGTGATACAAGGTTTTCCATTGCTAGAATAATCATAAGTCTACTTTAGTCTATAGTTGCTTTTTACCCTTATGTTTCTTCATTCCTCAATCTTGTTGATTTTGGGATGGTGATGCCCACCCTGTATCCGATTGAGAGGAGGCTTAGATCCCATGGGGCAGATGGATGGAACTGTCTTGCTTGCAGTTGCAGACACTCTCCACTTCCTGGGATGGGTGTTGTCCATCATCATCCTTTTGTTAGTTGTCGTGGGTGAGTCCAGTGAATGGGTGAATAGGTATTGCAGCTCTGCTGAGATTCAGGGCTCAAGCAGCATATGAAAAGAGCAAAGATTTAAGTCTCTGGGACACATATTTAATGAGTATAGTGCTAATTATAGGTTCAACTAAAAAGGGCAGAAGATCCATGTGTAGGGAAATTATAAATAAGTCTACTCTTTTACATTGAGGAGCATATATTCCAAAGTAGGACCCACCGACAGGGTGCGGAATCCTGAGATTGTCTGCCCTGCCCATAGTGTCTAGATGTCTCTAGAGCCCTCAGGAGCCCCACTGTTTGAGGCACTGTTTACTGTGGCAGTCAATTAGATCCTGCTGAGACATGCATAAGCATAACCTCTGGAGTAACCTCCCAACTCACTTTGATGTCTCTTAGGCATAAAAACTCATTCGTATTTAATATTTTCCCCTTTTGGTCAAAGTCTTTTTCCAGATTTATCGCTAGTCGGTGCTTGGTAATGATCCCTCGGTGCCAGGGAAGCTCATCCCCAGAGTCATGTCCCACATTGGGGGGAAGGTAGTGTGTTTATATGCTGAGTTTGGCTTAGAGAGAGGCCACATTTGAACAACGAGGAGGCTTTCAGGAGGCAACTCTTAGGCAATTTTTAATACTAGGCTAAGTTTCAATTTCACTAGAAAGCATTCGTAAGTACAACCATCAATATCAAGGGCCTGGCATAAGGGTCTGTCCTCTTTCACTAGGCACTGCCCATGTACTCAGGGGATTCTTGCAGCTCTATTAGAGAATGTAGCAGAAATTCCCAGGATGGGAATTCAATATCCTTTTCGGTTATTGTATAGGACTCGACCCACCGAGACAATGCGACCCACCAAGACAACGCCCCATGACCACGTGAACATATTCATATGCCATAGAGGCATGCCCCAAGATGAAAGTGTTCATCTTGTCATAGTGTGTTATCTCAGTAGGTGGAGACCCACACAATAAACAAGAAAATATCAAACTCCCATCCTGGGAGGTCCTGCTATGTTCTCAATTAGGGGCAAGAATCTCTTGAGAACATAGGCAATGCCTAATAAAAGAAAACAGACCAATATGTCAAGCCCTCAGTATTATTACATGTAACTATGAACCTTATTTTTGAAAAATTGAAACTTAGTGGTTACCATGGGACCCAAGGGGAGGGGGAGGGAAGAATAGAATAGATGGAACATAGGGCATTTTTAGGGCACTGGAATTGTTCTGCATGATCTTGCAATGACTGATATAGGCCATTTTAAATTTTGTCAAAACCTATAAAATTGTACGGCACAAAATGTAAACCATAATGTAAAACATTGACCATGGTTAGTAGCAATGCTTCAATATTTGTACATTAATTGTAACAAATGTACCATACACGTGTAAAATGTTATTAATGGAGGAAAGTGGGGGAGGGGGAGGGGGAGGGGTATATAGGAATCCCTTATGTTTTCTATGTGACTTTTCTGTAACATAAAGCTTCTTTGAAGATAAAGCGAAAAAAATAAGATGCTGGTGGAACATGCAGAAGAAATTGTCACTGTACATAAAAGATAACAGATCTTACAGTGATGAAAGACACAATGAAAAATTTTTTTTAATTTTTTTGTTTTTTGTGTTTTATTTGTTATTTTTAATTATTTTTATTTTATTTTATTATTATTGGTTTTTTTGTTTGTTTTGGGGGAGGTTTTGGATCACAAAAGGGTCACAATCATGGCAGGGAAGGATCACTGTTGTGGGGTGTCAATGATGGAGGGGATATGTGGGGAAGGGTGCACCTAAAGCATATATTTTTAATATCAATTGAGAGCAATGACGGTTTTATAAGGAATTTCACCTGAGAAGTTGCCAAACAAGTTGATTTACCTGTGTCACATAAAATGTACTTATTAAAATAAACTTTCCCTCCCTCATGGGCCTCCCGCAAGCCAAATAGAAAATAGCCCACAGAGTAAAAGTTTGGTTACTCATTCTTTTCTTTTCCTTCCCCTTCCCCTCTCCCCTCCCCCCTTTTTAAAAATTTTCCTTTTGAGACATTGTCTTCTGAAACCAGCATCCTCCATATTATTAATAGCCGGTGGGGCTTTATACTATATTGCCTTACACCCCTGGAATTAAATTGCACAAAATATGAAAAATGAACTTTTTTAAACAGTAAAAAAGTAATTTTCTGGCATACTACCCAAAATAAAGTGCCACAGAGCCATTAGTAGTAAATTGAATTTGGGGGTATGTAATTTGTACAAAAACTGACAAGTGCGAGCCCCCCTCTCCCGCCATCATTAGTCACTGGGTTTAGTGGGTGCGGAGGCAGTGGTATGCGAGGGCAGGCATTTTGATGTTGACTTCAATTGCACACTTCATTTATTTGGACAGGGCACAGGCGGCAGCTTCTGTCACGTGGCATCACCGCACTATTAGCAAAATTCGCCCCAGGGCAGCTGGGACGCTGGGCTGGGGCAGATGTTCTTTTCAGCCTATTCAGTGACCATTCTTGGGGGTTGTTTACTGTTGCCATGGTGACCTTCATTTCCATAGCAGCCGGCTGCTGTTTCTCAGAGGAAAATGAATTTAGTTATAAAAGGATAATATTTTTCTCCATTTCTACATAACCTGCCATCTGTCACCCAGTGGATCACTAAGGATTCAGAAACCTATTAAGAATTATGGCAATGAAGTGATGAGTTGTTCTTTTTATTTTTTTCTTTGTGGCCAATATCAAAACCAATAAGAGGTGTGGAAGCGAACATTGGGCCCTCAACGTCAGAACTTTAATTTTTTTTTGATGTATTAAAGAAAATTACTTCACCACCACTGCAGCTGTACACACTCACACAGCCTCACCACATACCATTAACACTGCTGACAAATGGAAATGACCAAATGTGCGCAGGTGTATTCAATACTTTCTCTTCTTGATGCTGGGAGCCCTCCCCAGTTCATTTAAGATTCCTGTTGTCACCCCACTCTGCTACTCCTCCAGCCCAGGGGAAAAAGCCCTGGGGGTGCACAGATCAGCAACTTAGGAGCATCCAGCACAAATTAGGAAGTTAACAAAATGACTGATGAACTAACATGTCTCTGAAATCTCCTTCTAGAGTATCTTTTCTTCTTCTCAAATCCAGATGGCAAGAAAGTCACCTTTGGGATAGCACGTCTGTTTCCTGGATTTTTTTCCTCAGTTGCATTCTTAAACTGTAACTTACAGGGGGAAAAACACACACACACACACCAGCCCCGTTGTAAATAATGTTATTTATTGGTTGATTTTTCCAGATCCTGACATTGATGCTGCCACTGCCATGATGCTTTTGAATACTCCCCCTGAGATACAAGCAGGTTGTGAGTAGATATTTCTATAGCCTACAGCACCGTAGTTTGCAATCTTAACCTTCTCATTTATATACCAGGCCATAGGAAGAACTAATGCTAAAGTAGAACCTCCCTTGTAGAATCCCTTTTAAAACTACATAAGTGCATGATTACATGCATATGCATATAAACATGCTGCCATGCATATGTATGAACACATGCATAGATGTGTTTCTGAGATGAGAAAGCGCTAATATAATTTCAGGGCTTAAAACTTGGGGGAAGGGAAGCAGACCCCATAATGAGTCCCAGTGGAGAGAGCTTCCTTTCTCCTCCAGGGATTATTCCTGTGAGCTGGTAGTAACTGCTAGAAGAGGCTAAGCGGGGTCTGCTTAACAGTTAGGGAACTGAGCAGTGCCCATTTTTAGAAATGACATTCCCTTTGAGGACCTCATTAATGCCAGGCTGCCATTTTGCAGACAGGGAGGAAAGTCTGGCAAGGCGGGCCTCCCAGAGCTTGGAATAGCTTTCAGGTGGGACCACCAGGTGCCCCCGTGTACCAGCCCCACCCAGCCAGGCACCGGCAGATAGAACCGCAGGGCTGACTTAGCCAAGCAGGGCTCCTGGCTTCACCTTCTTCTGGCTGTTAGCAGTGTTGTTTGGATCAGCTTTTCCTCACTTGGACCTCTCTTCTATCCAAGCCTGGTGTTTTTTCTCATGGCTTTATCCATCTCTGGGGCCAGATTACAGTGGTTTTAGGAAGATTTCCTTTCCAAGTGATGAAAATTGACTTTAAGGCAAGCTGTCTGTCCCTTCCGTCTCCCAACTTGAGTCCAATCTCTCTACCCACATTTCATCCCCTGTCCAGAACCCTGCTGAGCAAACAACCAGCTGGCCCACCAGGCTCTCCTCAGCTCCTTGTCAGGACACTGCTGCCTTCAGTCTCCTATTGGTAAAATATGCTGGTGCGGATATGGCGGCATGGAGTGGCAGGCCTCTCCCCAACACCACTAGGGGCTGGGGCCCACCTTCTCATTCTCCATGGCTGGGTCGTCACCTCGCTTTGGGCTCTGGCTCTCCGATGGCTGCGTGGCCTCCTGAGCAATGGAAATACCCAGTTTTGGAGAAGATAGCGTTTCCCACAGAAGAGCGTCCACCCTCAGGCTCACAACGGTTGTCTTTTAATAGTGGATGGACGTGGAGTCCCACCTCCTCCTTTGTCCCCGCCATCCTGACAGCCTGAGGAAGTGTGACTCAATCTTGTCCATTTTTTTAAAAGACCCAAGAGACGCAGTGTCACATTCCCAGGGAGAGTTGTTCCTCTGCCGGAGGCTGCCTTTATCTGCTCTTCAAGGTACAGAATTCTCATTTTCTCTTTGCTAACCTCAGATTGCCAGCAATTGAAATGTTAGGCTGCCCACACCACTGACAAAATGTAACCAATTCAGTCTTGTAACTAACATTTAACCTGCAGTGCAGTTTTAGGTCATTTTAAACAATGTTTTAAGTTACAGAGAAATATATATATAAAGCAACTTCATTCTTTGGTGACATTGGAGTACAGTCCAGATTGCAATCAAGTTACAACTTGAAATCGTTTCTAAAATCAAGTTGCATAACTCCTCATAGTGGAACCATTCCAACTTTGTCAGGGCCATGTACCATTCCGTCACCTTCTTTAGCACCAAACCATTCTAGACAAAGTGATCATTGGTTTTAAAAAGAAAAAAAAAAGATACCTTGGATGAGCTGGTTGCTGTGGTAAGAGGGAAAATGGGGATTATGGAATAGGCATCATTAAGAGAAACAAACTGCCCCCTTTTCATCCCTGTATTTCCACAACTGTAAAGAAAATGTTTTCCAGGTCTCCATAGTCTACTTTTTTTACATGCTGAATTTGAGTCAAAAGCTCAGTGTTTGTGTTTTGAAGCTGTAGGGCCATTTTTGGAGGGCTTTTCACTTGGCTGTTACTGCTGTGAGCAGTGCAGGCCCAGCCTCCAGGAGGCCCCGTGCCACGAGGGGACTCTGAAGAGGTGCCTACAAAAGTCACGGAGGGAGACACCCATTGGCAGGAGGCAGCAGATAAGAAAACATAAAGCCTGGGGAAGGGATAGGGGCACCCGCTTTACACTCACCTTGCCACCCAACCTCCCAGCCCTGGTAGAACCCCCCGGGGTCAAGCTAGAGCATAGTTAACTGGGCAGGTGGTAAGACCCCCAGAGACTGGAACAGTATTGAAGGAAGAAAGTGAACGTGTGGGGGCCCCGTGGCCAGTCTCAGCTCCTAAGCGCAGTCAGAGGCGTGCGTCCCCAGCACTGGGCCTCTGCTTTCGGCTAGCTCTTCCTTCCCTCACTCGTCCCCACCCAGTGTTTTCATTTCCCACTGGGCAGTGATTCTCGTCCTGGGGTCTGATGCGGTACCTGGCCCCTGTAAGGGAGAAGTGTTACAGACATATCACGATTGAGCCACCGGCCCCTGCCCTGCCAGTGTTGCCCAAGGCCTGGAAAAAGTGAGAGCAGTGATTGCCTTGCAAAAATGTTTAAAGGCAGCCGACTCCCAGTGCCAGTGCGCAGGTGGCCTGTGTGGTGGCGTTTGCGTGTGTGCGGCGCGGTGTGGATGCGTACGTGTGTGATTCATGTGCAGGGGCCCTGCGGGGTGGGGCTTGGGGAGTGTGGGTTCAAAAGCAGCACACTTCCTGTCTGCCCAGAGTCCGCCCGTGGAGTCCCTGGGGCTGCGGCTGGAGCTGGGCTCTGTTTCTCGAGCCTCTTCATGCAGTGCTATTCCCAGCCCCTGGTTTTCACCTCCTGGGCTGTGTGATGCCCCTGTTCTGGGTGGGGGGTTTGCACAACCCAGTCTGCCACTCTTGGCTCCCAGCCATTGGAGGCCAGCCTGGGTTGCTTGAAAGGCTCTTCCTTTCTCACGTGGCCACTCCACTTCACTGCCGCCACTTGGATCCTTTCCTCTCAGCCTCACCTTATTCAGCACCTGCAAAGCCAGCTCAGGGCTCGTGGCCTGGACACATTCCAGTCTCTGATGTTGAGTAGGTCATCCTCAAGAAGCCATGGTCAGCACCAGCCTCCTTTGTTTCTGGAGGCTCCACCCTGGAGCTCAGTGCTCCATGTGCCGCTTGAGCTGGCCTCCCAACAGCCGGGTCCCACTGCCGTGCATTCCAGTCTAAGGCTTGAGCCGGGATGAGGCAGCAGTGTGTATCTCAAACAAACCTCAGGCAGTGGCATTTTGTTCCCCTGGCAGCACCAGCGGTATGTGTGACGTTATCTTTTTCAGACATTGCCAGTTTGCAGCTTTGAGAAACATTCTGCAAGGACACCCATCACGGCTTGAATGCGCTCTGGGACGCTGCTTCTGGAAGAGTCAGGGCCGGGCATTTCCACCTTGTTATCTCGGATTTTGGATTATGCTTCTAGGCAAATCCATGTCCCTAAAAACAATGGCCGCATAGCTGACCATTGTTCGCTGAATTCCAGCTTCTAGGGTCTACTTAAGGACCTGTTTTGCTGTTCCCCTTTGGCGAGCTCTGTGAGTCATCTTCGACCCAGTGGCGGAATCGTTTGAGGTCAGGGGAAGCCAGAGCACCATTACTCACCTTCAAAGGTTATATAATCCCTGGTTGGAATTTTCCCAGAGATGAACTCTAGATAATAAATAACACAACAAAACAGAATGAAGGGGAAGTTGCAGGAGGAGGAAGGGTTCTGCACCCTGCCTGGAACTGGGATGCATATCAGACACGCCGGGCGGCAACGAGGAAGTGGGCCACGTCCTCTCACGCCTGTCCCCCTCTCAGCGTGCTTCCAAGTGCACAGGTGGGAAAGCCGATTTTAGGAACGGGAAGGATTATCGGAATCACCTGCTGCTCAGCTTATGGCCTCTTTTAGTTAGCCAGGGCTCCCGTCCAAAGGCAGCAATAGGTGCTCAGAGGTTAATTTTAGAAGTTGTGAAAATGAAGGAAGCTGAGCATTGAGAGGGATGCTGGGAAGCTGGGGTGGGGGCGTGCAGGGCGAGAAGGAAAGTTTGTCATATGCCAGAGAGTGTTTGGTTGGTGTGTTTATTTATTTTTTTTTTGTAGTTTCCCAAGGTTGCTTTATCTTAGAGCATAGGCTGAGGGATGCAGCCTGAATTGGCTCTGTGTTTGTACGTGTGAGTGTTGCTTTCTTTCTAGTAAAAACTGGAAAGCTGAGAGTCTCTGTAGCTTAAAAGAAAGTGGTGGATCAGCAAGTGTAGGGAATGCTGATGCTGATGCCCTTGGTCCCTTCTCCCAGCAACTTGAGAGCCTCAGACATGTATCTTCTCTCCAATTAAAGACCAATATGTAATTGATCTAATGAAAAATGGATGAGGCTGGAGGCCTGTGTCTTTTCTAGTGAGAGCCACAAACTGGAGTTCACAATTGATCAATGTCTGGTTTCTTATTATGTCTCATTTCCGGCCAGAGCCTAAATGTTATTTCAGTACATTGGGTGGGTGAATTGATAGGTGGTTGGTTGGGTGGGTGGTTGGTTAACTGGTTGGTTGGCTGTAGAGATGTTGGTCGTTAGGTATTTAACGGGCTTTGAGAGAAATGCGGAGTAAATGGAAGGAACGTGTAGACATGCTGGTAGGGAAAGGGCCTGAGGAATGGGTTCACATTTCTTCAGAATCCCATCATCTGAAAAGGAGTGAAATATAGACCTCAGAAGGCCTTTCTCACTTTACACTGACTGCGGTTCATTTTTCAGAAGCCACACTTGGGGATGGGGACGGAAAGGAGAAAGGTCGGGGGAACACTTAAGTGTCGCAGGTGGCAGCCAGCGAGCGAATGAGAACACATCCGCCATCCCTCAGGAAGAACACTGCTAGTGACGGGCTGATAAACACCGGAACCGGCAGGCGCAGCGCCCAGTGGCAACGCCCTTGAGCACAGGCTCCTGCATTCCGCGGAAGAGCCCAGTTTACCTGCCAGAAGCTCAGGCAAAGCCTTTGAATGCTGCAGGATAGCTCTGCTCTTGAGATTCTCTTTGAAGTGACTATAGTTCATTAATCAGGAAGACGTTTTCACAGGTGACTGCAGCGTTATGGATAACCCTTCAGTAGGCTGTAAGGATCTCCTCATGCCCTCACCCCATTAAGCCGTGTGCCTTATGGCTAATTAATAAGAGGTTGCTAGCTAGACAGGGTGGGCTGATGGAAAGATGATGATGACACTGATGAGGCCAGCCCCTGAGCTAAGCAGTGTAGGTTTCTCATCCCATTGAATCCTCAAAACAATCCTGTGAGGTACGTTTATGCCCACTTTACAGGTGAGGAAACCGAGGCCCAGAAAGGTTAAGGCATGTGCCCAGTCACAGAGGTAATGGTGGAACTATAATTTGAATGGACGCCGTCTTGCTCAGAGCTTGAACTCTTAACCCTTGCAGTATATTTCTTCCATCAAAGGGTTGCACGAGCATAAAGACATTTAGCGTAAAAGGAACCTGGTTATCCAGCAGGTACCTGGTGAGTGCCGGCTTCCTCCCTGCTTCACTTGCCCTTCGTGCTTCGAGGGTGTGGGCATTTGGGCCAAGCCCCCCGTGCCTGTGGCACTGTTCTCAGAGCTGCTTTTCTGCCACTGGCATGCGATGCAGGAGCCTGGCCCTGGATGTGTGTTCTCTGGCTTTCTGTCCCTCTCGTCATAGTCCAGGGCTCCTTAGCCTTGGTCCCAGGATTTTCGGTGTTTGCTGCAACGGAAGCACCTCCAGAAAAGTCATTGCTCTCTCGGCAGCTCTGGTCTCGTTTTCATCTCATTCCATTCTCAGGGCTGTACGGCTCGGCTGAAACATCCTCTGTGGAGGTTGATCAAGTTGGCAATGGTGATATTGAGAACTAAGTGTATTTCCTAAGTATTCATGCCTCTGTTATCCAGTTAAGACTCCCAGTACATTGTGAGATAAATACCATTTTTATCCCCATCATACCGATAAAGAAACTGAGGCTTAAAGAGTTTAAATCGCTTGTTCAGGGGACCCAAACTGTAATTGACAGTGATGGGATGTAAACCCAGGTTCATCTGACCCCAGAGACTGGCTCTCAG
>JAQZBX010078502.1:0-14116 GCA_029593785.1 Cabassous unicinctus
AAATCTGTACTTTATTAGTGTTATAATACATTAAATTTTCTAGCAGTCATTGCTAAAGACATTTTAAGGTGAAAGTTTGCAAATACTCCTATGCCAGAAAATTGACTGATTTTCAAATTAACAAACCCACAGGAAGGATGGTGCTGACTATTTTCCCTGACAAATTACTCATAACCACTGCTATCATCACTTGGTGTGATTTCCACTTTTTGGCTATAATGAATAATGTTGCTTTGAACATTCATGTATGAGTTTCTTTGAGGGCATATATTTTCATTTATCTTGGATACAAACCTAGAGTGGAGTTGCTACATCATATAGTAACTCTATGATTAACATTTAAAAAATTTTTTTAAAATACATTTTTAACAGAAGTTGTGAACTTAAAAAAAAATAATACACATGTGTAGAATTCCCATAAAACACCCCTTCACCAGCACACCACACCGTTACGGAACGTTTGTTACAGATTAAGAGATAATATCAGACTATTACCACTAACTATTTTTTTTTTTTTTTTAAAGATTTATTTATTTACTTGATCCATTTTAAACCACCCCCTTCCCCATTTGCTGTTTTGTGTCCATTCACTGGGCGATCCTCTGTGTCTGTTTCATCTCTTATCCTCCTCCTTCAGTCTTCACCGGGATTCGATCCTGGAGACCTCCGATGTAGGAGAGAGGTGTTCTGCCATCTGCGCCACCTTGGCTCCTGGTTTTCGGAGCTTTCGGAGCATCTCGTCTTGTCTCTCTCCTTTTACATCATCATCTTGCTGCCTGGCTCCCGGGGCCTGGCAGCTCACCGGCACACAGAGCCTGGCAGCCCATGCGCCTTCTATATATATATATTTTTTTATTTTACCGGGAGGTCCCAGGGATCGAACCCAGGTCCCTCCATATGGCAGACGGATGCCCAACCATTTGAGCCATATCTACCCCCTACCACTAACTATTGTCCATAGCATACATTTGGCATGTTTTTTCCATACCCCCCTATTGTTAGCATAGTACATCTTTAGCATTGGATGCAAGAATATTACAGTATTGCTGTTAACTATAGTCCATAGGTTACATTAATTGTATTTTTCCCATGCTTCTCCACTTTCCCACCACCCTGCAATAGTTACATACATCTATTCTAGTTCACAGAAGGACATTCTTGCGTTTGTACTACCACCCACAATTCTTATCCACCTCTGGGTTCAATGTGTTATTCAGTCTCTAGATTACTTTCTAGCTTTCTTTCAATTGACGTTTATGTCCCTAGACTTTTCAGTCAAAATCCCATTTATAAACCGCTGCTACTCACTCTATCCAGTCAAGATAATTAAAACTTCTACATACATTAAGCATCAATATTCCTTCTCAGTCCTCCTCTTATCACCTAATAAACTTTGGTTATTATATTTCAAAAGGAATTTGTGCTTAAAAATTATTTTGGGCATCTTTTTATTTTTGAAAAGTTAATTCGTTTGAATGGGCATTGCCTGTACATTTAAAATAGAGTTCATAAAAGATTGTCTTGGAGTGTTCTACAGTTTTTTCAGAGTAAAGTCAGATACCTTATATTTACTTAAGCCTGAGGTTATTGGTCACCACTTGCTTTTTGTTCTCTACTAGTTTTAATTCCCTAGTTTCACAGGGTAAACCTGGTATAGATTAAAGCAGAGGTTGGCCTGCAAACTACAGCTTGCAGGCCAAATCCTGCCTACCACCTTGTATACTCATCATCTAAGCATGGCTTTACATTTTTAAATGGTTAGTCCAAATAATAGTAAAAAAGTAAAAAGAATGGTAGTATTTTGTGACATGTTAGAATTATATGAAATTCAAATTTCAGTTTTTATTGGAGCACAGCATGCCCATTCATTATGGGTTGTCTTTGGCTGCTTTCATTTTACAACAGTTGAATTGAGTAATTGTGACAGAGACTTATGTGACACTCTTATCACTTTACACTGTTGTATGATGCACTTCAGATCACAGTTATAACTTGACAGCATTTCAAGTGCCGTGTGTATTGCTGTACTACAACAGTTTTATTATTATTATTATCAGTACACACCCATCATGTAAAAATAAGAACAGAAGAGAAAAATGGACCTCAAATGTTAGAGTGTGATGGAGTGCAGACTGTTTTGTTATCAAAATGCAAAGCATTGTTTATTATGCAATGACATTGTAGCTGTGCTCAGAGAATACAATATATATCGACATTACCATCCTAAGTACTCCCCATAATATTCCCACCTCACAGAAAAGGAATTGCCAGAAAAGTTAGAAAGTTTATAATAATACCTCATCACAGCAGAATTTCTTCACAAAAATAAAAAATGTAAATGAGATTTCAACCAAGTAAGTTTCTGAGTAGTTTAACAGTTTGACAAGCAAAGAAAGCCTTTTACCAAGAATGAGTTAATTTGTGTTCGATTGCAGCAGATGAAGAAAAGTATTCAGAGAGAATATACTCGTTTAAGACTATTAGCCGTTCAGTGAGAACAATTGCTTGAAGAGTTGAGGACATTGGGAGCAAAATCAATAGTCAATTAAAAAACAAGGCAAATGTTTTGAATGGTTTTCCTTGGCTCTTGATGAGTTGACAGATATTGCCAAAACTGCTCAATTGCTGCTGTTTGAGGAGTCCTTGCCAAGCTTGAAGTGACAGAAGAATTAGTCTCTGTAAAAAGTCCACATGGAACAGCTACAGGCAAGAATATTTTTAAAGTTGAGAAAACACTGATTCATTACAACCTGAGGTGAAATCTGCTAAGATGTATTACAAAAAATGGTGGAAAAAATATATATGATGCATAAAAAGGCTTAGTTGGACAAATTTACGAAGCTTGTGGAAATGTAAGATATTTAAATTCTATAATTATTCATTGTATTATTCAACAATAAGTACTTGCAGAAAATATTTGAATCTATCAAGTGTTATTGAACCAGTAGTGTCAATGGTGAACTTCGTTTGCTCTTTTGGACTTAACTGCTGTCAATTCCATGAACTTTTACCAGAAATAGAAGTTGAACATCTTGCTTTTCTTTACCATACAGCAGTTTGATGGCTTAGCAGTGGTAAAGTTTTGTTGTGATATTTTGAGTTCAGAGTCCAGATGGAAATTTTCCTGAATGAGAAGAACTACCCTCAACCACTGTGATTGAAGGTTAAATGGTTTTAGAAATTAGTTTTTGCTGAGCCTTGATAATGTTTCTTAATGAATTCAACTTAAAATTGCAAGGCAAAACAGCACTTGTATTTGAAATTATAGTGTGGTAAAGTAATTTAGAAAACAACTAACATTGTTTGAATTACAGGTAATGCCAAAAAGTAATTTAAGAAAAAGTTCTGTGAAAAGTTAAAACAAAAAGCAAGATCTCCATTCCCATAGAAATTTACAGCAGATACATTATCTGAACTCAAACTACAGTTCCAGCAGCTTTTTACAGATTTTGATATAAGTGTGAAGGAAGTTTCCTTATTTCAAAATCCATTTATCTATATAGTTGAGGCGCTTCTACTAATCTTTGATTGGAAGTGATTAATTTGCAATGTAATGATATACTAAAAGGCAAATATCAAGATAAGAATCTAATAGAATTGTATAAATCCCTTCCAAACAATGTATATGCACAATTAAAATCATTTGTTGGTGGATTGATATCAATATTTAGCAGTGCCTATTTACATAAAAATACATTTT
Source organism: Cabassous unicinctus (assembly GCA_029593785.1). NCBI lineage: Eukaryota > Metazoa > Chordata > Mammalia > Cingulata > Chlamyphoridae > Cabassous > Cabassous unicinctus. The sequence continues at coordinate 3,701 of JAQZBX010078502.1, forward strand.
CAAAGAATCAAATGCATAAAGTCTCATTACACATCAGTCTGAAAAGATTAACATGTGCAATAAAGTTTGATGATAGGGAACACTAACTTTGAACCTTAATTAAGCAAAATGTTATACTCCTTTCTTCCCCCAAAATTCCATTTTCTTCATTAACAGACCTGTATTATAAAAAATTCAATTATATTTGAATTTTGTCAGTTAAAGGTTTGTTGAAATTTGTTCTCTCTCTTGTTTTATTAGGACCTACATGATAGCCTTGATTATGCCTTTTGGCCTGCAAAGCCTATAATATTTACTGGTGGGCCCTTTACAGAAAGTTGGCTGAACCTTGGGTTAAAGATTGGCTGTTTGGCTTGGTCTTATCTAACTAAATCAGACATCTAACTAAAGATGACTATTCTCTTTAAATATGTCCTCAGATTCTTTTTCCTTTAATAATAAATCTGCTAGTACATTAAAGACTATTTAATGTATTTTGAATATTTTTTAAATAGTAAAAACACTTTTTATGATTTTGTATTTCCTTGGATTTTTACACAAATAATACACATTGAATGCGATATTCAGGTGTTTGCCACCCCAGAAATTCAGTGAAAAGGTAATCCTTTTATTTATAAATTTAATTTAAATGAGTAAGAGTTAAAATTAAGAATTAAATTCCACTTGATACAAATGTTTAAATCATAAATCATAACTCTCTCTTCTTTCTAGTTAGAATAGTATTACTATTTGTACTAGTTAAATATTTCTAGAGAAAATGTAGAAATCTAAAATAAATTTGTAAGGCAGGCTTGAGATTCATGGATAATATCCTTTGAAATTATTTTGGTGTCCCGCTATGCAAACCTAAATAAACAGGCAAATCTTAGAAATGTTTAATTTTGAAAAATCATTAGTCTTCTCTTCCTAAGTCCCTCCTCGGGTATAGTACTGTAGATTTTCAAAAGGTGTTTCATATTAGTATTCAATATCTTGAAGGTTAACTAACTTTATAAAATGTGTAATGTATGTCTCTCCTTTACAAAGAACAATTTTATTACCATTGTATAAAAAGATTTTTAGATTAATTTTGGACATTAATATGAGCAGAGTGTTAGAAGGAAGAATTAACAATAATGTTTCTGAAAACATTTTGAAAATATGTCTCTTTTTAAATTTGGAAAGGTTTTATATTATGTAAAATCCATTTATTTTTTCCCCCTAAATTGCTAGTAATATATAATATAAGCAAAAATATGAAATATATATAAAGATTGAGACAATTTTTGTCTCCACACATCAGTTAAATTTAGAGAAATCCTAAGATGAGAAAGTTTTCTTGCGGTTGCTTAATATATATAACATTTGGCATGATTTTTTTCTTGTATCTAATTATCTTAATATCTGATTTGCTTTGATTTAAATTTTGTTTTCTAGATGAAGCATTGGATGATTTAAAATCCCAGAAGAAAAAAATAGTAAGTTAATTTTTATTTCAAGTTAATTTATATAAAGCTAATAAGAACTGAATCATTATGTTTATGTGTTGTAAGTTAATGACTCTCCAAGGAACAAATACACTTTTAGATAGCATTTCATGATGAAGCTAAATTATGAATATTTTTGCTAGTTAATAATGATTGATAGGAAAAAGTAGTTTAGATGGACTTTTGAGATTCTGAGAAGCTGTCAGATGGAAACTGAGAAGTAAATAGATGAATCATATTGGAGGACTAAATGAGGTAGAGAGGATAAAAAAGTGGGAGCCCAGACTGATTATCAGAGCCAAAAAAGGATCAACCATCTACATATGGTGGTTCTCAGTTTTTCTTGACACTGTAAGGCCAGGAGGGAGGAATCAAGAAGATTGGTTGTAATAGCAAATTCAACACGAAAAGGCTGAAAGAAGGGGGGGTGGGGGAAGGGGGAGGGAGAGAGAGAGAATTTTTTGCTTTAGTGTCTTTGTCTTACACTTTCTATCAGTAATTCCGATCTTATGGATATCTATTGTGCGCCTAGTTAAATGCATCCTCTGGATGTGTTGGAAGGGAAGCCAAGATTAAAGCAGAAGTGCCCTAGATGTTAGAGGTTGATATAAAGTAGTTTATTACAAATGGATTGAACTTGGTTTTTTATTTGGATTCACATGATTTTTTTTTTTTTTTTTGATGCTTGAATAATGATAATTGTTTGATAGTCAATATCATGTTATGTGGGAATTTATTTAATGAAATGTAATGAGGTGCAAATGAGGAATTCAGTGTATTTTAGTGTAACATGTAAAAAGTAACAATTATATTTGAAAGTAATAAACCTTAAGGAGATTAAGATGTTACATTATTCTGTGAATTGGTAATAAAATCTTAGTTTTAAATACCTGAAAAGTAAAGGAACTTTAATTCTTGAAGGATTTTTTTTTTTTTTTGAGGCATCTTTTTTTTTGTCTGTAATCATGGTTTTTTAAAAAAACTTTTTTTTTAAAAGAAGCTTTAGATTAGATATATGTTTGTTTGTTTGTTTTTTAGGAGGCACTGGGGATTGAACCAGGAACCTCATACATGGGAAGCAGGCACGCAACCACTTGAGCTACATCTGCTCCCCTTAAATTATATAAATGTTATGTCAAAAGTTTAGGGGATTCCCATACCCCCCACCCCTTTCCCCTCCCACATGTTCTCCCATTAACAACATCTTTCATTAGTGTGGTACGTTTGTTTCAATTGATGAACACATATTGAAGCATTGCTACTAACCATGGTCTATAGTCTACATTATGGTTTACACTTTGTACGGCACAGTTTTATAGGTTTTGACAAAACATATAATGGCCTGTATCTGTCACTGCAGTGTCATGCAGGACAATTCCAATGTCCCAAAAATGCCCCTTGTTACACCTGTTCTTCTCTCCTCCTCAGAACCTCTGGTGGCCACTGCCTTTTTTATCAATGATACAAGTTCTTCCATTGCTAGAATAACAAGTCTACTTTAGTCCATAGTTGCATTCCCTTCTTATGTTTGTTCATTCCTCAATCTTGAATATTTTGGGATGGTGATGCCCACTGTGTTTCTGATTCAGAGGGGACTTAGATCCCATGGGGCAGATGGGTGGAACTGCCTTGCTTAAGTTGTGAATATTCTCTGTTTTTTGGGATGGGTGTTGTCCATCATCATTCTTTTGTTAGTTGTCCTGGGTGAGTCCAGTGAACTGGAGAGTAGGTGTTATAACTCTTGCTGAGATTCAGGGCTCAACTGGCATATTAACAGAATGAAGATTTAAGTCTCTGGGACATATATTTAACAAGTATAGTGCTAATTATAGGTTCATATAAAAGGTACAGAAGAGCCATGTGTAGGGAAATTATAAATGAGTCTAACTCTCTTACATTGGGGAGCATATATTACAAAGTAAGGCCCACTGACAAGGTGCTGAATTCCTGGGATTGTCTGCCCTGCCTGTAGTGTCCAGATATGTCTAGAGCCCTCAGGAGCCCCTACTGTTTGAGGCATTGTTTACTGCGGCAGTCAATGAGAGCCTCCTAAGGCGCACATAAGCCTATCCTCTGGCATGACCTCCTGACTCACTTTGAAATCTCTTAGCCATAAAAACTCATTTGTGTTTTAAATTTCCCCCTTTTGGTTAAGGTCTTTTCCAAATGCATCACTAATTGGTGCTTGGTAATAATCCCTTGGTGTCAGGGAGATTTATCCCCGGGAGTTATGTCCCATACCAGGGGGAAGGTAGTGAGTTTATATGCTGAGTTTGGCTTAGAGAGAGATCACATTTGAGCATCAAGGAGGCTTTCAGGAGGTAACTCTTAGGCAATATATAATACTAGGCTAAGTTTCAATTTCATAAGAACTAGATTCGTAAGTACAAGCATCAGTATCAAGGGCCTGGCATAATGGTCTGTCTTTCGCTAGGTACTACCCATGTACTCTGGGGATTCTTGCTGCTCTATTAGAGAATGTAGCAGGACTTCCCAGGATGGGAATTTAATATTATTTTGAATATTGGGGCTTCTTTAAGTATTCTCTGAAGTACTCATCAAAATTGCATTGGCTCCCCCGCTCCCCGAAAATTGCATTGGTAGTTTTGATGATCAGAAGCATAGTAATATGCTCATTATATCATTATTATTATATTTCTGGCATTCTGCACATTAAGAAGTGGCTAGAAATCTAAAGCAAATAAATAATGGTAATGTCAGTAATATAGAAGTTGTGACATGACTGGTTTGATTTGTTGATGAGAACAAAAGAAGAACCTGGTAGTGCAGATAAGAGTAAAGCCCTCTTTATACCAAAATGGAGAAATATTGTTTAAAGTAGAAAAGACAAGGAAGAAAGCAAAGAAAAAATGAAAAACAGAATAAGGGAATTTTTTTAAGCAATTTTATTGAGATATATTCATATACCATACAAATCATCCAAAGTATACATTCAGCGGGTATTGTTATAATCACAGAGTTGTGCATTCATTACCGCAGTCAATATTAGAACATTTTTATTACTCCAAAAAGAAAAAAACCTTACCCCTTAGCAGTTACCTTTCAATCCCTTTGTCTATCCCCTGCCATACTTGTATGCTAATCTAATTCCATCTCTATACATTTATTTATATTACATTTTATATGAATGGAGTCAAACAATATGTAATACTTTGTGGGTAGTTTCTGTCACTAATGATAATTCTCTTTTTTTTCTACAATTGAGAAAAATTAATATATTACTATTCATATAGTCCATTGTTTGCTTTAGGTGCATTTTAGCTCAATTACCACCCTATTATTAACATCTTGTAATATTAACATATTATTAACTTATTCTGATTCATTGAAGAACATTCTTACATTCGTACTATTAAAACTCTCATCGTCTGCAACAAGGTTTACTATGCTATACAGTCCCATGTTTCATCCTTTAGCTTTTCTTCTAGTGACATACACAACCCTAACCTTTCCCTTTCAACCACAATCATATCCTAATATTGGTGCTGCTAATTACATCCACTCTAATGTGCTATCATCACCTCTGTCCAATTCCAAGCATTTACAATCAACCTTATTACCAATTCTGCAAACATTAAGCCACTGCTCCCCATTCTCTATCCTCATTCTATCTTCAGGTGACCAAGCTTCTAGCTATCAACTCCATGACTTTGCTCATTATATTTAGTTCATATTAGTATTGTCATACAATATTTGTCTTTTGTGTCTGGCTTCAGACCTAATGGCATCACATGATGGAAAACAGACACTTAAAGAACATGTGATTGGGGAAAAACTCTCACAGAGAACAGAGCAGACTTGGGAAATAATGTGAAAGGGCAAGCTAAGCTATTTACTCTTTTTAATAGCTCTTAAAATAATCACAACATAAACGATGCTCTAAGAGTCTGACAGTTAGAAAATTCAGTTCAGGGGTCAATAACTCTGTATATCTAAATCGTTCATGAGGCATCAATATTACAGAATAGTTTAGTACAGCATTTCTCTAGTTGTATGATTACACAAAAATGAGGTGGCTCTAACTCAATTTGTTAATTAGGGAACAGAATTTTCATTGGCTTGACTGTTGTTGCTACTGGGACCCAGTCCTTGGCCTTTACTGCTCAAGCCTTATCAGAGATGCTTTGTTAGAGTATACTTTGTTTAGGACAGTAAGTATTAAGAGTGAGTTAGTAAGAAGCACAGTGCTAGCTAATGGTTGTACTGTTAGTGAGAGGAAAAAGAAGGGGCTTTGCTTTTGAGCAAAAGCTAAATGTAATCAAAACTGATTTGTTCAGTGATATATTTTGAGTTTTAAGAATACTTTTATGTTGAAGTGCCTGCAGAAAAAATAACTGTTTTCAGTCTAGAATTATCCAACCCTTAACCTTTCCCTTTCATTCACAAAAATTAATACAAGTTATATTTATTACTTGATATTTTATTAAGGATGGTTTATTTGGTTTGTACCTCTTTGATCTGAGTAGTGTAATTTGTGATGATGAATTTGAGTTATCATTTGATAAAAAGTTAAATAATTTTTTACTTAGGTAAATTAATAGTGTCTTACAATTTTTTTTGTATTTAAAAAATTTTTATTTTAGTAACATGTATACAACCTAAAAATTCCCCCTTTAATACATTCAGTTATATAATCCATTGGTGTTAATTATACTTACGATGTTGTGTAACCATCATCATCATCCATTACCACATCTTTTGTATCACCCCCAACAGAAATTCTATACTAATGAAGCTTTAATTTCCCCTTCCCTAGCCCTCGCCATCCACTGGTAACCTGCAGTCTAGTTTCTGACGGTGTGAATTTGCTTATTCTAATTGTTTCGTATCAGTGAGATCATACAATGTCTGTCCTTTTGTGCCTGGTTTTCTTCCCTCAACATGATGTCTTCAGGGTTCATTCCTGTTGTTGCATGTATCAGAGCTTCATTCCGTTTCATTGCTGCATAATATTCCATCATAGTATGTTTATGCCACATTTTGCTTATCCATGGACAATTGAGTTGCTTCCATCTTTCGGCAATTGTGAATAATGCCTCTGTGAACATCAGTGTACACATATCTATTCTAGTCCCTGTTTTCAATTCTTTTGGGTTTACCTAGAAGTGGGATTGTCATATGGTAACTCTATACTTAACTTTCTGAGGAACCACCAATTTGTTTTTCACAGCAGGTGCTGCACCATTTCACACTCCCACCAACAATGAATGAGTATTCCTGTTTTTCCACATCTTCTCCAACACTTGTTATTTTTGTTTTTTAACAGTAGCCATTCTAGTGGTTGTGAAATGGTATCTCCTTGTGGTTTTGATTTGCATTTCCCTGATGACTAATGATGATTTGCTTTCTGGCCATTTGTATATCTTCTTTGGAGAAACATGTATTCAAGTCTTTTGACCATTTTTTGATTGGCTTGTCTTTTTGTTGTTGAGTTGTAGGATTTCTTTACAGATTCTGGAAAGTAAGTCCTTGTCAGATATGTGGTTTCCAAATATCTTCTCCTATTATATATATTGTCTTTGTACTTTCTTGAGGAAGTCCTTTGCACAAAAATTTTTAATTTTGACGACATCCCAATTTATCTATTTTTTCTTTCGTTGCTTGTGCTTTTGTGTAAGGTCTAAGAAACCACTGCCTATCACAAGGTCCTGAAGATGCTTCCCTATGTTTTCTTCTGGGAATTTTATAGTTCTGCTTCTTATATTTAGGTCTTTGATCCATTTTGAGTTAATTTTTATATATGGTGTGAGATAAACATTTTTTTTTTTTTTTTTTTGCGTATGGCTATCCAGTTCTCCCAGCCCCTTTGCTTGAGAGACTGTTCTTTCCAAATTGAGTGAATTTGGCAGCCTTGTTGAAATTCAGTTGGCCAAAATGTGAGGGTTGATTTCTGAGCCTTCATTTCAATTCCATTGTTCTATATGTCTGTCCTTGTGCCAGTACCATGCTGTTTTGACCATTGTAGCTTGTGTAATAAGTTTTAAAATTAGGAAATATGTTCTCCAACTTTGTTATTCTTTTTAACGATTTTTCCCCCCATTCAGGGCCTCTTACCCTTCCAAATAAATTAGATGGTTAGTGTTTCTATTTCTATTTTTTTTTTTTTTAAAGATTTATTTATTTTTTATTTATTTATCCCCCCCTTGCTGCTGTGTCCATTCGCTGCGTGTCTTCTCTGTGTCTGCTTATCTCCCCCTTGCTGTGAGGTCTTGCCGCATCAGCCCACGGCGCCGCGCGAGCCGGCCTGCCCTCACAAGAAGGCGCCGGGAAGCGAACCCGGGGCCTCTTGTCCCGGCCTGCGGGACAATCAACGGGAACCTGGAGAGGGGGAGCGGGAATGGGATGGAACAAGAGCCGCTAGAGATGACAGCAGGACAGGATTCTGATCAAGCTGCCAAAGTTTATTGAAGAGGCAGAGTATATATACTGAGAGGGAAGAGGGTGAGGATTGGTGGCTGTTAAGGATGGGTGGCGGTTTGGGATTGGTGGCTGCTGTTGCTAGGCTTAGTAAGGACGGGTGGCGGTTTTGGATTGGTGGTTGTTTTTGCTGGGGTAGGTGGCAGAAAAGCTTTAGGCGTGAAAGGGGGCGCTTTTGGCGCGAACTCTCTTAACTTCCTTGAAGAAGGCTAACAATAGCTTAAGCTGTTCTTGTATCAGCCCTGGCGGCCATGTTACACGTCACCGGTGCTGCTGACAAGGTGCATAATATGTGTGCTACCGTGAAGGTCCCCAACAGCCTCTCATATGGTAAACGGGTGCTCTATCCATTGCACCACACCCGCTTCCTGCCGTGAGGTTGCTGCATCAGCCCACCGCACCGCTCAGGCCGGCGTGCCCTCACAAGGAGGCCTTGGGACGGAACCCCGGGCCTCCCATATGGTAAACGGGGCCTCTATCCACTGAGCCACACCCGCTTCCCTATTTCTATTTCTATTTCCGAAGAAGGCTGTTGGAATTGTGATAGGGATTGTGTTGAATCTGTAAATCTTTTTGGGTAGAATTGTCATCATGACAATATTTAGTCTTCTAATCCATGAGCATGGAATATCCTTCCTTTTATTTAGGTCTTCTTTGATTTGTTTTAGCAACATTTTGTAGTTTTCTGTGTACAAGTCATTTGTATCCTTTGTTAAATTTATTTCTAGATAGTTCAGTCTTTTAGTTGCAATTATAAATGGAATTTTTTTCCTTGAGTTCCTCCTCAGATTGTTTATTACTAGTATATAGAAACGCTACTGATTTGTGTGTGTTGATTTTGTACCCCACTGCTTTGCTGAATTCTTTATTAATTCTAGTAGCTTTGTTGTGGATTTTTCAGTATTTTCTATATATAGGATCATGTCATCTGCAAATGGTGAAAATTTCATTTCATCCTTTCTGATTTGGATCCCTTTTATTTCTTTTGCCTAATTGCTCTAGCTAGAATTATCTTGCAATGCTTTTAATCTTAGATGCTTAGAATAAGTACTTATTAAAATAAAGTTAGGAATTAATCTTATCTAAAAATTTCCTAAGTCTGGATATGTACATTTTTTACTCATATTTTGTGATCTGTAAAAAAACTTTTCCCCCCAAATCACTGAGTAATCCATGCCATAGATAATCCTTCTATATCTATGAGCATCCTATCAAAAAGGTTCAAGATCAAGATCCATCAAAATAGATGAGTCAGGGACCCAGGGCGGCTCTGGGAGCCATGGCCTTTACCCTGTACTCGCTATTGCAGGCGGCCCTGCTCTGTGTCAATGCCATCGCCATACTGCATGAGGAGTGCTTCCTCAAGAACACTGGATGGGGAACAGACCAGGGAATTGGCAGATTCGGAGAGGAGCCGGGAATTAAATCTCAGTTGGTGAACCTTATTTCTATCTGCAAGAACCGTAGTGAGAATGCCATGATAATAGTAAACTCAATTGTAATTATATTACTTTTATTATTTGGATGAAGATCCATGGAGGAAATGGAGACTTGGAAGAAGAGATGCAAGCATAAGTTAATACTTCAATCATTATTGGAATATAGTTATTTTAGCTGGCCAACCTTGTTCTTGACAAATGTAAAGCTGACAATAAAATAAGTCCTATTAATCTGATTTTTAAAAAATGTTGCACTTGTAATTTCATTATAAAAAGATCAGATTAATACAACAGAGGCTGTAACTATTCAGAAGTGAAATACATTTCATTGCTGGTTGTTAATAATAGTCCGTGCTGTGGTAAAGATTGTTAAAAAGGAACAAGACTGTCATATCTATGTGCATAGAGATTTTTCTCTTTCTCATTTCTCAGGAATAAGTTTGTTGTTATTGTTTTACCTCCAAATTTTTTAACATTTCTTATGACTTAATTATGATGTAAGAGTGATTATCCCCCTAACTAAAATTTGAAGGAGTTTAAAAATTGTTACATTTAAAGTGATAAATAGGTAATTTTAAATGTTTTGGTTAAATATTTTGGCTATATATTGTCTCAGCTATGGAAAAGTCAAGTTTGTAGTAACAGTTGAGGAGCAGTACTCCCTAATTTCAGGGAGAATTCTAATTTTGTAAGTCAATCACATGATGATTATGTTTTTGTTTTAAGTTCTTTCATGCATTTGTTATTTTATTGATTTGCCTGACCATATTTTCATTGGTAGAAAAATCTGTGTAAAGTTTGTGCCCTTTTTACAATGATGACTTTTTAAAATCAGTATAAGTGTAAGCCTACAAGAGCAATTCTAAACAATCACAATTAAACTTTACTACATAAAAAGGCTACGTTTATTGTGAAGGATTTACCACCAAAAAAGCCAATGTTTCTCTTTTCTTTGTAGAAACATTAAGGTGTTTGAGTTTAATTCTTCATTCTGTCTGAGAATAGATTTGTGCTGGATAAGTTGTTTTGTTTGGTTTTGTTTTTATGTCTTAGACCATCTTGTGAGGTTATTT
>JAQZBX010078504.1:0-14110 GCA_029593785.1 Cabassous unicinctus
TTAAATAGGTTCTCCATAGGTAACTGGAGAAATTAAGACTCAAGGGGATTTATGGCAATTACTCAGTTTTATCCAGCTACTCAGTGGTTGAGTTGGCATGTGTATTAGTCAGGGTTCTCTCGGGAAACAGAATCAACAGGAGATATCCGTCAATGATATGAGATTTTAAAAGAGTCTCTCACGCAACCGTGGGGATGCATAAGTCCAGGCTCCGCAGGCAGGCTGCAAACCAGTGGCTCCGATGAAAGTCCAACGAAGGGTCGTTGATGAGTTTCTGGGAGAAGTTGCCTGTCCAACGAAGAGCTGGGAAATTCTCTCTGAATGTTGAAATCACTTCCCCTTCTAAGGCATTCAACTGATTGGATAAAAGCGTCACCCATTGATGATGTAATCTCCCTGATTGATGCAGATGTAATCAGCCATCCAGGCAGTAAACTCACTGGTGATCGAAGTCCATAAATGCTCTTGTATTACAATTAGCCCAGTGGTGTTGGAACAAACACCTGGACACAATTACCTGGCCGAGTTGACACATTAGCCTAACCATTACAGCATGTAAACAAAATCTCTGCACCCAGATATTTGGAGGAGACATTAGGTCGTAAATGGCTTGGCTTAGAATTTTTATGAGGGGGAATTTTGTCATCTTTGCCCTCTCCTTAAGCAGAAGATTCATGTAGTTGTTCAAGCTGTCCTCTGTTGAAATTCAGAATTAATACCATATTATCCTTTATTTAACTACAACATTATTTTAACAGATTTTATTTAAAAATCTCATTTCTTTTGCTTTTCTAAAAATACATTGTTCTTCATTCTCACATCAACTGTAGATTTTGTGACAATTCTATACACACACAGGTGCATAATAAAATTTATCATATATTATTAAGGCTTCTCAAGTGAAAAGCGGTAGAGGTGGATAATGTGAAGCTGACCGAGACTGAGACCACAGGACCGGGCCAGGCATGGGCTGTGGAGTCTCTGCGGTGACAGCCGGTGCAGGGGTCTCTGCCGGCGTCCTCTACCCCAGCGGAACGGTCAGAAATGTCCCTTCTAACACTGTCCAGCACAGTGGCCACTGTCCACAAACAACTGTGGAGCTCCTGAAATGTGGCTAGTCCAAACTGAGATGTGCTGTGAGTGTAAAGCAAACGCAAGATTTCAACGCTGTCTGTGAAAAGAATGTAAAATATCTCAATATATTTATATGGATTATACTTTGAAATGATAATATTTTTGGATATATTGGTTTAAAATAGAGTAATGAAATTAATTTCACCTGTTCTATTTGATTTTTTAATGTAGCTATTCGGAAAGTTAAAAAGTATGTAAGTGGCTTGCATCTATAATTTGCATTTCATTTCCGTTGGACAGGGCTGCTGTGGGACATCTGCATTTGTTTCACTCAATTCATGTATTTCCATCATTTGAATTACAAAGGTAAAACTCATGTGTTTTAAATACTCAAAAAATATAGTTGTGTCTAAACTAAAATTTGCAGTCTCTCCTCTGACTCCAAACCCCAGTGGAATTCCTGCTAACTTGCTCTTCATCGGTATCTTCCTCTTTGCCTTTCCAAACATACGAATATACAAACATGATGCGTATGTGTAGGTTATGGTGTCATTGTTTCTGTCAAGAAAGTGATCGTGCTATTTCTCTAGAGCTGTTCACCACAGCAGAGCCACTTGAGTTCATTTAACGAAATGCCTTCACTGGTTGTTTTACCTACTACACTATATTCACAGGCTATTTTTAAAACCGCTCTGGAGGAGCTGCTTATTGGATAAAGCATGAAGTTCTCAGATGCCAAGGAGTCCTTGATAGACACCCAGGTGTTTCTGCAAGGCAAACGTGCTCCTTTCTCTTCTCTGTCTAAAATCTTGCGAACCTCCCTGTTGTCCTGGCGACGGGGCTCAGCTTCCTTCGCAGGACCTTCAGGGTCTGGGTCCAGTTTAAAGCACCAGCATCACTTCCCGGACCCCCTTTCTGCACACTAAACCTCACCCATTCTGAATTTCGTTCAGCTGGGTAAGATTTACTATTTCTCTTTGCCCCCAAACATTCTCAAACACGGTTTCTGCAGCCTTGAATCAGAATTGCCCCAAAATTTCATTCCTTTAAATAATCTTCATTAATCCAGGATTTTAATTGATTCAGATTAACCTTTTATACAATTTCCTTTAGATCTAACTGTTTTACCTAACATTTCTGTAAGCATTCTCTTTTTCTGTGGCCGCTTTCTGCACTCTTTGGGAATCAGGTGGGCTCTCCATGCACTTCCACTCAGGGCCTCAAAGTACTTTGAGATAGAAACGACTCCCGGCTGCTCCCTCGGGATCCAGGACCCTGTGGTTGCAGGAAGGCAGCGAGCTGACATCTTTTCAGAGCTGCTACATGGTGACCCCAAGTTGGGCACTTAACCTCTTTAGACTGAAGTTGCTGATATTTGGAATTTCTGGGCGGAAATGCCCCATCTGTCTCTAAAATACCAAATTATGCTAAATAATCTTTTTAAAATTAGGAGTACCAAGTAAACTGCAAAGTAGAAATGCAGAAAAATTGAAAGCATCATAAAATATTCATTGAATGGCTATTTCTTCTGCTTTCTTTTTCTTTAACTTAACTTTTCAAGAGAAAGAATTGGAAATTTATATGCAGTTGTAAGAAATAATGCAGGAAGACCTCATGTCCCCTGGCCCATTCCCTCAGTGGAAACATCTTGCAGAACTGTAGTACAATATTGCAACCAGGATATCAATGTTGATACAATCCACCAAACTTATACGGATGTCTCCAGCTTTACTTATACTTGTGTGGGCATGTGTGTATTTGTGAGAGGAGAGGGGGTGTGAATGTATCTAGTTCTACACAATTTTATCACCTGGGTGAGTTCACAGATGCATGACCACGTCAAAACAAAGAGAACTTCCACCACCAGGGTCCTTCAGGCTCTGCCCTTTCGTAGCCACACCTCCCCTCCTCTCCCACGTCCATCCCAGCCCCTGGCAATCGCTAAGGGATTCTCCATTTCTCCAGTTTTGTCACTTCAAAAATATTATATAATTGGAATCATACAGTATGTAACATTTGGGGATTAGTGCTTTTTCATTCAACATAATTCTCTGGAGACTCATCTACGTTGTTGCAGATATCAATAGTTTGGTCCTTCTTATTGCTGATTAGTCCCTCGTCGTGTGGATTTTCCACAACCTGTTTAACTCTTCACCTCTTGAACAACACCTGGTTGTTTCTAGTTTTGGGGCTGCTACAAATAAAGCTGCTATGAACACTTGTGTACAAGTTTTCGTGTGAACATGCTTTCCTTCATCAGGGATAAATGTCCAGGAGTGTAGTTTCTGGGTTGTATGGTCCCTGAATGTTTGATTTTAAAAGAAATAGCTACAGTGTATTCCAGTGTGGCTGTGCCACTTAAAACTCTTCAGTGTCAAATTTTGAGGGTTTTGTTTGATTGGTTGATTGATTTTTGCTTAGCCCTATAGCTAGAAGAGATAAGATTTTATTAACACAGACGTAGAAGGTCCTTGGTGTTCAGTCTATGCCTTGAGTTGAGAATTCAGGATTTTGACCTTGCTTTCTCTTTTAAGCCACCCAGACCATATGAAGCAAGCATCACATTCCTGGTACCAAATTTTGTATCACTCAGATTTCTTTCTTGCAAGCAACATAAACCAACTCTAGCAAATTTACGTAGAAAAATCAATGTATTAAAAGGTTACTCAGGTGAATCATCAACATGGCAACATAAGCCATCCCCTGAAAAAGCCTTCACAGAGCTCTCGTGAATAAGAGTACAATCCCACTTGCTAAGAACGCTGGAGGGCAGTGGCAACTAGAAGAGGACTCCACAATGCTGAATCACAAAAACAGAAGAATCTCAGGCAGGAGAATCCCACCCCGACCTCCAGCCGGCTCCCATGCCCCTTCCCCGCACTAGGTCCCTTCAGTCGCAAAAAGGCAGCGCGGTCCGGGTCCGCCACAGACTAGAAACTGTAGAGCGGCTCTCAGCCAAATTAGGACCCACTCGTGTCCAAGCTCGTGAGCCTAGGTCTGTGGAGACCCAGGGCAGAGGCAAAGCGCTGAGCGTTGCCATGCACGAAAGTGCCCCCAGGGCAGAGAAGAGAGGGGGGAGAGACCGAGGTAGAAAGGCCCTCCACCCAGTTTCAGTCAGCTGGAACATCCAACGGCAAAATGGACTTTTCTGAAGTGATGCGATTGTCGGCATTGACCCCATCTGGCTCCTTGGGGCAGAATAACCGAATGAGGAACAAACTGCAGACAAAAAGCCTCACAGAAAAATAAAGTGTGTGTGTGTGTGTGTCTGTGTGTGTGTGTGTGTGTGTGTGGTAAGCCAAACTGCTGTAAGACAGGATGGGCTTCAGGGCTGAAAGTTGTGACAAAGAAGGGGCACTGAGTGAGGGCAGAATCTAATCTAATCTTAGGAGCTGGGGAGAAAGCGCTACCCAGAAACAAGCCAGACACAAAAGGACGGATATCGTATGAGCTCACTTATATGAACTAATTATAATAAGCAAAGGTACAGGATTGGCTTCTAGAGTATAGTTCACCAGGGGATAGATTGGCGGTAGAGAATGGAGGGTTGGTGCTTAATTTCAACAGAATTTCTCTTGAGGTTGATTGCAGAGGTTTGTAGATGGACGGTGGTGATGGCAGCCCTTCTTTGTGAGTAATTAACAGCGCTGGACTATGCATGTGAATGTGGTTCAGAGGGGAAGTTTGCAGTCATGCACGTTTCTAGAAGGAAAGCTAGAAGATGAAACATGGGACTGTGACGCAGTGAGCCCTGTGGTGGACGATAGGCTGGGGCTAATAGCACAAGTGCAAGAACATTCTTTCATGAAATTGTAACAAAAGTGCATCATCAATGTAAGTTGTTAATGACAGGGCTGCAGGTGGAAAAAATACACCTGAGGTAAACACTGGGCTACAGGTAATAACACTATTTTAACATTCTTTCATCAATTATAACAAAGGCACCACAGTAACGCAAATTGTCAGCAATGGGGGTTAGATGGGAACATTGTTTACATGATTTTTCTGTAAACCTACTACTCCTCTAATTTAAAAACAATAATTTTTAAAGAGACATTATGCTAATTGAAAGAAATCAGACACAAATTACTACATATGTATGATTCCATTTAAATAAAATGTACATGTAAATAAACATATAAAGACAGAAATAGATTGGTAGTTATGCAGGGCTGGGCAAGGATCCGGGACTAAGGGGCTGCTAGCGGGTGTGGGGTTTTCTCTTCAGAGCAATGATAATGCTTTAAAATTGATTGTGGTCATGAAGGCACACCTCTGATTATAATAAAAGCCATTTACACTCTGGCTAAAACTGATGTTAAAAAAACAGATCTGCAGCACCCTCCCGCTCGTCCTGAGGGCTTTAAACAAGACTCAGGGCTGCCCTGTCAGGAGCAACCCCACGATCAGGCTACAGAGGGGTCCTGGGGAGGACACGCGGCTGCGCCCTGAGCACGGAGGCTGGGGCCGCACCCTCGCGCTGCCCGCCCTCCCACCAGGGCTGCTGCCCTGCAGGTCCCCGGCAGGCGCCTGAGGCTGGCGGAGCCTCGGCCATGAGCCTGGCCCTTGCCTGGGAGGCTGGAAACACGAGGACCTGCAGTTTTCAGCATTCTGGAGGAAGACAGGTTCACCACGTGGTGAATGTCCCCAACACAGAGCTGGGTCTCAGACGCTGGGCCTCCAAACAATGCAGATGCCCCCCACGAGTGCATGGCGCCGACTCAGAGCACAGGGAGATTGGCTGGGACTTCGACAGCCAGCGGCAGAGGGCTGCGGGGGCTGCAGTGCTCACCTCCATTCTCAGGAGGTCCAGGGCTGAGGGCGGCCGCTTGGACTCCCGAATCTCGGCGTTGTGCTGCTCACTCACTGTTCACCAGTTAGCAAGGCTCGCGCCTGGGCACCTCTGGCCCCCGGTGACATTTGGCAGTGACTGGAGACATTTTTGATTGCCATAAATGGGGACATGGTGCCTGGCGTGTTGTGAGTAAACGCCCGAGATGTGCTAACGTCCTTCAGTGGCCAGGACAGCACTTTCACACACAGGACCGTCCAGCCCGGAATGCCCATGGCGTGAGCCTGAGGCAACCTGGGCTAGGCTCAAATCTTCCCCTTCCTGATTTGGGCTTTGGAACACAGTCTACTCTTTTGATGACTTCTGTAGATGCCTGATCTTACTGCCCTGGCTGCCTGGGGAGCCTCCCCACCAAGCCTTTGTCCCTGCAAGGATGGTTACTGTCCTGAGTCTCAGGGACCCACCAGCAATGGACGAGTGACTCAGTTTATCTGCATTTTCTCCAGCACTTAGTGCCATCCCTAATTTTTATTTTACCCATTCTGATAGGTATGTAGTGGTATCTCGTGCTTTTCATTTGCACTTCTCTAATGGCTAATGACGGTGAGCATCTTCTCATGTCCTTATTTGCCATTTGTGAGTCATCTTCAGTGAAACGTCCGCTCACATCTTTTGCCCATTTTCTAATTGGTCTGTTTGGTTTTATTGTGTCTTTTTAATGTTGCATTTTGAGAATTCTTTATATATTCCAGATCCTAGTCCCTTCTCAGGTAAGTAGTTTGCAAATATTTCCTCCCAGCCTGTAGCTTGTCTTTTCATCCCCTTAGCAGGGTTGTTGCAGAACAAAATGTTTTAATTCTGATGAAGTCCAATTTTGACAGAAAGCCTCAGGACTCTGGGGCCCGGATAAGAAAGATTTTCTCCCATGTTTTTCTTAAAGTTTTAGAGTTTTATGTCTTCCAAGTGCTTTAAGTAGTAAACTTAGACATTTACTACAGTCATCTAGAGGAATGGGATCATTTATTCATGAAGGAAACGATGAAGGACTTTCGTCAGGAAACGTGTAGGTAGCAGTGTGATTGAGACGGTAAGAAGAAAGATAAATCATTTTTATGAGATTGAAAACTGACCCAGTTATCTAGAAACTGTAGCCAGCAGACTTTTCTTAAAAAAAAAAAAAAGCTCAAGTCAACTTCAATTCCATTACTTTTCTCTCAAGCTTCCCGAACCAGATGGAAAAACAATAAAGACTGAGAAAAACGGCTGTGATGAGACTGAAAGTCAGAAATACATGAAAATTTCAAATGCAACTCTTCATGAAATTCAACTGTCATTTGAAAAGGCTGGAACTGCTGAAGTATAGTCTGACCCCCTGCTTTCTGAAGAATACACACTGGCTTTGAAGTATGGATGCTGTGTAGTTTACAATTACAACAGCTGATCAATTTTTAAAAATCGGGGTGTGTTGTGGATTGAAGCATGTCCCCAACAAAAGGCACGTTCAGGAACCAACTCCTAGTCCAACGAACCCATTTGTAATGGGACCTTCGAAGAGGGACTTTTAGTTAAGCTGTGCCTGAAGGAGGGTGGGCCTTCATCCAATATGGCTGAAGTCTTTATAAACAAGGGAAATTGGCATGGAAAAAGCCACAAGGAACACCAAGAAGTAGGAAGTCAGTGAAAGCTAGAAGAGAAAGGAGAGGATGCTGCCATGTGCATCGCCACGTGACAGAGAAGCCAAGGACCAGGGGTCACCAGCAGCCAGCCCCAGAGTGCCACAGTCTTTGGGGGGAAATTTTCACCTGGCTGACATCTCTAGTTTGGACTTCTGGCCCCAAACTTTGAGCCAACAAATTTCCCATTGTTTAAGCCAACTCATGGTATGGAGTTTGTTTTAGCAGCTGGGAAAATAATACCAGGTATAAAAATAACTTAATTTCCTGACATAAATGTAATCAAACTGGAATAATGGAATAATACATATATGAGAATATGTATGAATCATTAATCAAAGCAATTTAATTTTTTACAACACAATGTAATTATGTAAGGATAAAGAGTATAGGATAAAATTTCCATGTTAGTCAAAATCATTGTGAGGCTTGCTTTTGAAAAGAAAACTTTCATACTAATACCTATGAAAAATATGGACTCAAATTTTGGCTAAGTCATTAAAATAATATCATGATTCTTTGAAAAGAATTACCTGAATTTCTTAATCAATGGAAACAATTGGCATTCTTTTCCTCTAAAATTCAAAGTTACCAGCTGTACAAAGTCCAAAGTTAGGAATTATACCTCAATTTGTAAGATGATCTAAATCCCTCATTTTCTTTCATTTCTATGATTTCCTTTCGTTTTCTAAATTAGAGATTTGGATCTCTAGTTAATAATGGGACTAAAAAAGATGAATGGCATTTTCCAGAGGAGCTCCCACCCTCACATCTGGAAAACCTGGCTTCAGTTTTGCTTTCTAAGAGATTGGAAACAAAGAGTTCTCCTGCTTAATAGTCAAGATTTGCAGGCACTCCTCTTTCTTCATCATTCAAATTGTGTGATTAGAGACTCTTTTTGTGGATGAGTTATGTGTTTTCGTTTTCTTTGAGAGAAAAGTGTAATAAGATACAGAAAAGGCATTGTTCCTAATCTCGTAACTAGAATAAATTGATTTAACTGATAACATGTTGATCAATTAGCACTTTAATATGTTTACCCAGCCACCGGGTAAAAATGCTTTAGCACAATTATTCCTTCATTCACGAACATTGGTTAAGCACCCCTTTTGTGACAGACACTGTGATACATGCTGAGACTAAAATAGTAAAACAAATAGTTGCTGAAGTGAAAAAGGTTTCATCTTCTGGAAATAGCAATTTAGTGTGATAAAGCAGAGTGCTCCCCAGAGTACCTAAAAAGGCAGTGCTGGTTTGAAGCTATGTGGACCCCAGAAAAACATGCTCATAAATCCAACCCATTCCTGTGGGTGTGAACCTTTAGATGAGGCTACTTCAGTTAACGTGTGACCCATCTCATTCTGGATAGGTCTTAATCCTCATACTGGGGTACTTTATAAATGAAGTGAATACACAGAGAGGGAGAGAGAAAGCCACAGAGGCAAGAAGCTGAAAGCAACGAAACTGGTAGGAGAAGGGAGAGATCAGTAGATGTCACCAGGCGCCTTCCACGTGGCAGAGGAGCCCAGGAGCCCTGCAGCTGGTCTTCAGGAAGAAAGCTTCACCCTGATGATGCCTTTTGGATGTGTTCATGGCCTCAAACTGTCAGGTAATAAATTTCCATTGTTTAATCCAATCCATATCATGGTATCTTCTTTCAGCAGCCTAGCAAACTAAAACAAGGGCCATCTGACTCAGTCTTGAGTACAGAGAAGAGATGTCTATGTCCGTTCCTAGAGATGAATGAGGAATATTCAGAAGTTGATCTTTATCCTGGGCACAACTGGGAGGCGTTAAAGAATTTTATGTATGAGTTTGTCGTGGAAAAATTCTCTTGAAATAGAGATGGAAGGAGATGTGGAAATTATCACACTTATACTACAAAATTAAAGAGAAACGAATCCTTTCAATTATGAAAAAAGAGATTTTTTTAGGATCTCAGTTACAGGTTTTGAATAGCCTAACCTCCAATCTATAGATGATAAATGAGAAAACAAATATCTAAAGTAAAACAAGTCAATACAATTTTAGTCAGTTTTAAATTCAATCATACTGAATTTTCTGGCCATTCTTAATTATTTGAAAAATAATTATATTTTAAGGATTATTCAATGTTGGAAATTATTGAGAGACAAACATATACAAAGGAATTCACTAATACTATAATTACATTGATTAAAAACTGGATAAAGTGAAATTTCTGACCCGTTATCTTAGAAACTTTTGCTAAGCTATGATGCAATCCCTGAGGATCCGAATCTCTTATTGGTAAATCCAATTAAAGCTTCAGTTTTTGAAAGTGGTATATATAAAAGATAAGAATGAAATAAATTTTATATTTAAGCATAGGTTTTCTGCATTTTTGCACAGATCTCTACTTAATAGTCCCACGTGATCACTATGTTCAGGATCCATAGCTAATGCCAATTTGAATTGCAGTGTGGCTCATGCCTCAATGACAGGTTTGTTCTTAAGCCTAAATCTAGATTTATCATCCACTTCACCATACCATGTGAGCATCAGTCTCCCCTGGCTCCTTCTGAAGAATTTATTTTCAAAGTGCACTGGATTTGTTGTATGTACTGTAGCATGTTGCTGCCATTACACATTAAGTAGCCATTGTAGAAGGGCCTTGCTTATAAATATCCAATTATATCCTCACTCACCAATGAGGAGGGAGGCATCGGGAGGTAGATTACAATGCTTTCTACTATTTTTAATTAATTTGTAACTTAACTGTCCTTACTAATGGGTTTTTTTACTAATACAGAAACGATGCCCTTAAGTTTTACCAGTTTCATAATCAAGATGATTCCATTAATCTCATTACACAGGGCAAGAGGAAGATAAACCTAGCTGCCTGGGAGGACTGGTGCTCAAATTGCTTCTTAGACAAGGGCCAAACTAGACTATTTGGTTAAGTTCGTTGAGAGCGTGCTATGAAAGTGCAAAGCTGGGCTGGCCTGTAAGGGCAAACTTGGGCCGTGGTCTCTGAAGATTAAGATTCTTCTTTGGGTGAGGGAAAAATATGAGAAGAGGGGAACATGCACAAGTTATTTCCACAACTCGTGTGGGGCTGAAGCTTCTGACAATGCCTTACTAGCCTTCATTTGTTCTCTCTGTCCCTATCCAGGGCAATTTAAGGAGAAAAAAATGTTTAGTGGAAATTAGGTAAAACAATTATGGGTACAAATGTTCTAACTTTATAGATATGTCTACATGGCACTAAATTGGGTTGGGATTGGGTTGTAATCATGTTTAATGAATGAAACGAGCCAAAGCCATCTCCAACCCAAATTTCTTGGCCTGACTCCTATGCTTTGCCTATTGGACTTGGAAGCAAAAAAATCCATTTCCAGCTTTATCCTAATGTGCTTGTCTCTACTGGCTCATTTAGAAAATGGAAAAAGAGCAACTGTCTTAATTTGGACCAAGGAACTTAGCTATAATTAAATTTTAAAAATGTAAAAAGAAATGTAGAAGTGCTTTGTAAAATGTAAGGAAATTTGTGTGAATGCTTTTCTTTCCCTTGCATGAGGATAACCCTAAGGAATTCTGAAGAATTTAGGATTAAGAGGTAGAGAAGTTCCTGCTCCTGTAACTTGAATCAAAGGAGAGCTATTCAAATCCACTTAAGAAAGCAGAACGAACCGCAAGCCAAGCAAGTGTAAGGAAGGGTGGCATGATTAAACCCACTGATGTGGCCAAAGCGTTCATCCGAATGGGCGTTACCAGCCCCCACCCAGAGATACCCCATGCTGGAAAGGGAAGGCGTGCCAGCAAGGCCGACGGCGGCACTGCCCACCAGCTGCCCATCCTGCCCAGGGAGGAAAGAAGGAATCTCAGCCCATGGCCTTGGGTCACGTGGGTCACGGGCTCGCCGACCGGGCCGTGGAGAGTGTGAAGGTAGGTACATGGCTCGACGCCTCTGACGCTGAGCCTGGAAAGCTGCTGCTGCTCCTGGCAAGGCGTCCCTTCATAGCTTCACTCAGGGAGTAAGGTGCTGGGGATTTTAAGCCTCATGTTCCAGTTAAGGTGCTAGCCAGAGCCATAGAAGCACACAGCTGACATCCTGATTTTCTGCAAACAAGCTCCAGAACTTAATTAGCTTGAGGCTGTGAAAGGTGGAAACATGCTACAGGTGCTGACAAAATTAGATTTCAGAACCTGCAGGCCAAGAGCCAGACTCTGCATTATGGCCAGAAAGTCCCAGTGAGGCCAGCTTGCCAGGCGTCCTGGCGGTCAGCCAGATGCCTGTGTATCTGGGCACGTTTATTATTCCAACGTCCATCGTTTCATCGTTATTATTGCCAAATCTCATCTCACACGTTACGGTAAGAGGCTCACAGAGACGATTGCCTTGGCCGTAGAGAGCAGTCTGGAGGTTACAGAACCCAATCGAGACGTGTCTGTTGATAAACAGGCACACACCCTGGTGCAGGGGTTCTTAACCAGGGGTCCACGAGCTTGAACTGAAATTCATAAAACATTATTCTTGTGGGGATGTCTTGGTGAGGGTGTGATGTATTTGTTAAATAACACACAGTCTAGTGTGGACTTAGTAAGAGGTCCGGGGTTTTCACCTGACTGGCACAGGGGGTCCGTGAAACAAAAAAGGTGACGAGCCCTGGGCTAGTGTCTGTGTTATGGGGCCAGTCGAGCTGATGGTGAGAGGGAAGGCAAGAAGGATGCTCGGGTGTCTGCCCTGGGCAGACGGATCCAGGGACGGCCAAGGTCGGAGGAAATGAATACACGGTGTGCAGAGAGAGAGGAAAAGCAAGAGATGCAAGAAGGAAAACTGTCCCAGCAGGAAGCACGCACGCGGCCGAGAGGCCACGGAAGCTCAGGAGGCACAGCTCTGAGGCAAGAAGAGTGAGGAAGAGCAGTCAGCGGGCCAGCCGCAGACCCCCTCCCAGGAGGCGTCCTCGGGAGACCCTCCACCTCCTGCCCCGCCATGGGCGCTGAGGGTGGCACCCCGTGCCTGCCGAGGGGGTCTCCGCAGGAGGGAGCCAAGGTCTCAGGTATGGAGACCCTCCACCTCCTGCCCCGCCGTGGGCGCTGAGGGTGACACCACGTGCCTGCCGAGGGGGTCTCCTCAGGAGGGAGCCAAGGTCTCAGGTATGGAGACCCTCCATCTCCTGCCCCGCCGTGGGTGCTGAGATGACACCCCGTGCATGCCGAGGGGGTCTCCTCAGGAGGGAGCCAAGGTCTCAGGTATGGAAAGTGGGTGAGAAACGTATTCAAAAAGGAGGGTCAGCCTTTACAGCTCATTTCCTTACCATGAAAAAGGAAAAGAAAGGATTGTTCCAGAGTTCAGGATGGAAAGGTTCAGGGCAGAAAGCACGGGGCGAGTAGATGGTGGACTCCCATAAGGTCGAGGACAGTTACCTGTGGGACAAGGACGTGGTGGCTGCGGAGTGTTGCAAGGCTCCCTAAAATGATTGGTTTCCCAAGTTCCTGGAGGGTTCGGGAGAGGGAGCAGAAGCCCTGAGACGTGTCTGGGAAACAGCAGCCCGTCTCCGCTAACTGTGCTTCTGAGGCTACCCTGGCCAAGGTGGGCGGGGAGGGTTATTTAAAGACGAGGGCTCTAACCAGGAGTCCTGGACAGCAGCACGTTTATTTGTCGAATGAAAGTAGTATCTAAATCAACATTTCTGTACCCTGAGAATTGTTCCTTGGTCAAGTTAATGACCTCAGGTTGGTCAAAAGGGGATAATTGATCCAGTGCAATTTGTACAGAAGTTTGGACAACTGAATTTCTAGACTTCAATTTTTATGATGATTTTCAAAATCACTAGACTATCTAAAATTCTTCCCATCCAGACTCGTGCTTATTTATTTTGTTTCCTGTCTCTTGCTTTCTAAAGTACTACTCCATGAGGGCAGGGGCCTCAGCCATGTGGTCACTGTTAAATTTCCAGTGCCTAGAAGATTCTGGCACTGAAAATACGTGGAATTTTATGACGTACCTAATACGTATTTCCGAAGGAAGGTTTTGATGTGTTCTTTTATACTATCAGATTCACTCGATGCCGTGGTCCAGCCGAGGCACGAGGGAGCAGACTGAAGGTGGTCAAGGGCGTCGGCGAGAAAAGATGAGTCGCACACCAAGTTGAGTGAGAATCCACATATATCTATTTATTGTAGGATAGCTCAGTTTTTATATACTATTCTTTGGGCAGGCTTGTAAGCATTCCTTCTTTAGTTATGTAAAGTTTACGTAAGCATTCTTTTTGAAGTTATGCAAGGTTGTAGACTCAATAAAGCTCTTTTAGTTCCATGGCGACAGGATGTTAATTTTTTAGGAACAGTAACTTGCTGCTTAGAAATTCCTGTTCTGATGCCAAGGTTAGATAAACTGGACTTGTGGTTAACTAGCATATCTAATTGCAGCACTAACCCATTTTTACATTTTAACGTTTACTATCTAAAAGGTTATTAAGATCCTAAACTATCTTTAAAGCAGTAGTTTTTACCTTTATTTTTTACTCACATCAGAGATCTAAGGAAATCTACTTTATAATGGGCTTAAGTCAGTCAGGCATTTACATCAGAGCTATTAGCACTGTAG
>JAQZBX010078505.1:0-14113 GCA_029593785.1 Cabassous unicinctus
TGACCCTTAGCATTGATATAGTCACTATTTTTGCCATTGATGCAAAAACATAACAATATTACTGTTAACTATAGTCCATAAGTTAAAGTAGTTGTATTTTGCCCATGAATCACCAATTCTTAACAGGCAGGTGGCTTCTAAATCACAGAAGAAGCTTCTCCCGTTGTGGCTTACTTCTGAGCAATGTCTGTATACCTATGTTTCCTTGGCCTTTCTAGCAATTTTGTAAGTCACTTAATAAACCTTTTTATCTTCAATAAACATTTAATAACATAGCTACAGTACATTCTGTTCTCTGAAACGGATCCCTGACACAGACAGGAAGTTTGACTGGTTGTGATAGGGAAACAAACTTCCTATATTGTCCTGGATATA
Organism: Cabassous unicinctus; assembly: GCA_029593785.1. Lineage (NCBI taxonomy): Eukaryota > Metazoa > Chordata > Mammalia > Cingulata > Chlamyphoridae > Cabassous > Cabassous unicinctus. The sequence continues at coordinate 376 of JAQZBX010078505.1, forward strand.
CAATGACATTAATATAGGATCATACTTGGTATTCAGAAAACTAGTTATGCTAGCCTATACGGCAATCTACAGAGGCTTATGGTCCTTTACATTCTGTGATGCGCTTGACTCCAAGGAGCTATTCTGAGTCCCAATAACTTCAAAGTAAAAGAAACCTGACTCATTTTCAGGAGCCAAGGAGGCCCACATTTCTCAGCTTCCGCTGAAGCTAGGCATGGACATGCCACAAAGGTCCCATGAGATGTCAGTGCAAGTTTTTTTGTGCATCTCCTGGGAAATTGTTTTTGAAAGATAGTCTGTTTTAGTTTCTTAGGATTTCCATAACAAAGTACTGCCAATTCTGTGACTTAAAACAACAAGGAATTTACTCTCTCACAGCTCTTCAGCCTAGAGGTCTGAAATCAAGGTGTCAGTGGGGCCATGCTCCCTCTGAAGGCCCGAGGGAAGAATCCTTCCTGGCCTCTTCTAGCTTCGGGCAGTTGCCAGTAATCCTGGGCATTCCTTGGCTTATAGATGCATCACTCCAACCTTTGCATCTATCTTCACATGGTCTCCTCTGTGAGTGTCTGTGTCTTCACATGGCCTTCTTATAAGCAGTCATTGGATTTAGGATTCACCCTAATCTAGTGTGACTTCATCATAACTGATTATATTTGCAGAAACCCTATTTCCAAATAAGGACATGGACATGGATTTTTGAGGGATACTACTCAAACCAGCACAGCTTCTTTATGGCTACCTGTAATGCAAACATGATGATTGGAGTACAAGCAACTATTTTGGCCAATGAGATAACCCTGAGGATGAAAGTCATATATGGAGAATGGAAAAGCAGGAAAAATAGAGGTTCCTAGGTCCCTAATGACTATGGAGCCACCATATCAGAATTGCTTAACTGAATTATTGTTAATATGTGAGGGAAAGACTCTTCTATGTGTGAGTCACTTTATATTGTATAAATTGAAGCTGATTCTAATACTAAGATATTAGAAAAACGTTTAATATAGTCTTATGATAATAGGTCTCATAAACTCTTTTTAAAGATTCTAGATTTTATCTTCAGGGCAATGGGGAGTCATTAAAAGGTTTAAGTAAGAGTATGATATGTTCAGATTTGTGTATCAAAGGGATCGCTGTAGACTTCTGCTTTTGGATAGGATGTAGTAGTTTGTAGCAGCTCAGTGTTTTTCCTACAACAACTAGAGAAATTAAACCAATATGGGAAACAATTTTAAATACAGCAGAAAGCTGAAGAAGCAATAAGTAATAGAATAATTGGCTTTCTAGAGAGACGGAATCTTTCTGCAATTAGCTGAAGATAGCCAGGCATTTTCTTTCTTGGAGACATTTGCTAATTCTGGGTTCAGACTGAACAATGGATTTGACCCAAGCAGAAGAATGCTTCTAAGGGAAAAAGGAAGCAGTTCAGCTTTTGGCAGTCATGTGAAACTGGCATAATAGATTGGAAATTTAGGGACTCCAAATGCATGCAACGCACATGGGAGGCTGGGGAACTAGGGAAAGGGTTTATAAAAGAGTGAAATCTTCCGTAATTTGGTGTTGCTTAAGAAACAGTCAAGGTAGATGGAGTGGGCCTGCCTTAAACACATAGTAGGTCTCCCCTTAATACATTTGTCAGATTTTGAAGCTGTGGGAACAAGAAACTAAATAACTAAGGTCAACCATTTAGAGAACAGAATGGAATCTCCTTCAGTTGTTCAGAGCTGAAGAAACAGAGACCCAACAGGCTGTGGGCCACAAAGAAAAGGAAACACTAGAACCCTTAGTTCGATTGCTGACTTAATTAAAGTGGTTAGCTTTTTGGAGGCTCCACAGTTCTTTTATGCACAATTATAGAATTAGTTACAGAATTACGTGACATACAAAGAAGTAGTAATATGTGACTGATAATCATGAGAAAAAATAGACAATAGAGGCAGACCAATAGGTGATGTAGATCTTGAAGCTAGCAAACAAGAACTAAAATAATTATGGGAAAATCATACACTGCTCACTGTAATTGATCGAGCAAGCAGGAAAATCTATAATAATAAGGAAGTTATGAACAACATGATGAATCAACTTGACATAACTGGCATATATATAGAATACTAGACCCACAACTTCCAAATGCACATTCTTTTCAAGATCACATGGAACATTTATCAAAAGAGATCTCATGCAGCACCACAAAGCAAGACTAAATTAATGAAATCATGCAAAGTATCTCTTTGGACTCAGTGAAACTAAAATAAAAATTAATACATAACAAGCCCCCCCCCCCAAATATTTGGAAACTAAGCAACATGCATCTAAATAACTCATTGAATATAGAAGAAATCAAAACATGGAAAAAAGGAGCTATTTTGAACTGAATTATAATGGTGATTACAACATCATATCAAAACTCATGTAATGTAGCTAAAATATAGCTCAGAGCAAAATTTATAGCTCTAAATGCATGTATGCAAAAAGAAGTTTTAAAACCATTGACTGCTTCTACCTTATTAAATTAAATAAAGAGGAACAAATTTAACCCAAAGAAAGTAGAAGGCAGAAAACAATAAAGGTAAGAGCAGTAATCAGTAAAATAGGCTGTAAAAATAGAATGAGGGAAAAAATTTAAAAGCCAAGAATTGGTTCCTTGAAAATATTGCAAAAAATTAATATAACCCTAGCAAGAATGATCTAGAAAAAAGGAAGAAAATATAATTTTACCTATATCAGTAATTAAAGAGGAGATATAATCAAAGATACTATAGATATCACAAAAATAATAAAAAGATATTATAAATGAATTTTATGCCAAGGTGAGGATGAAGGCTGAGGATTCCTACATCTAAAGTTTCATTTAAGCCTCTTTTCAATAGGATATCCCAACATTCAAATATATTTGGTGTCTTCAATCTTTCTCTCTAGAAAACAAACCTCTAGCTTTTTGCTGAGGTAGGGAAAGGACTGGTATTCACTCCCCAGAATGGGGAGAGGATATATGTTTTTAAAAGAGATTTTCAATTTATCTTATTTTTAATCCTAGTTCAGCACCACTTCCAGAAGTACATGGTGTTTGCATTTCTTAAGACTTTCTGGGATTGTTCTGTGGTGAAAATTGGGTTACTTCTTGGCTTTTTCCTGCTGACTTAGGATTCAATTTTCATAGAACTGCTAATTTAATTCAGTTACCCCTCATTCTTCTGCTGTCCAGCTTCCAGACTTTCATAGCTCTTAATTCCTTTTCCATTCCCTTTCTTCCTGTGAGTGTATGCCTTTCCCCAAATTCTTTAGAGATGGTTCAGGAAAGAACAGCCTTAAATATGCATGTGTTCAATCTTCCATCTTTCATTGGAAATCCCTCCTTAATATCCCTTGAACTCTACTTTGCTCTCCATGTGCACACTCAGGGTCTTGGACCCAGTATATTGAGTGAGCATGGAATTACTTTTTTATAATACATTATGTAGAACTATGTCATTCTTTAAATATGTGCTTGTATAACTTTGATAGACAGAAAATTTAAAAATACAATTGAAACCAAATCCAAACAAAAAGAGGTATAAAGAGAATCCACAGGACTAGGTAACTTTCAGTCATTCAACAGACATAGTGGTCTAAGTGGGAGAGAAGTTGAGAAGAAAGATTGGTCATACAGTTAATTCTATTAAAATGATGTTTATTAAAATATCTAAACATGGATATTTAGTTAAATAAGGATAATTGCAGCTGGGATTTGATCTACTATCTCCCACATGTCCTTAAATCGCATTTGACTATAATTTTCATTCACAGCTTGAGGTTTTCCTATACATTTCAGTATAGGAAGAGAGATTTGAACAAATATACTTGATTTATGATTTTTCTTTAAATAATTTAAAAATACTAAAAGTTTTTAATATTATATATCAGAATTAAATCCTAGAAGCATAATAGAAAAAATTATGAATTTATATATCCTGCACTCAAGGCATATACAGTCCTGAAACAAATAAAGAGAAATTGAAGGCACTTATCAAATGCTGAAGATGATGAAAAGGAAAAAAAAAAACTTATGAAGATTAGAATATTAGGGAGATGAAAGCGATCTGTGAAAGTGAATGTTTCTGACGTTGAGATGAACAACAGTACTGAAAGGATGGGTAGGATTTGGATACGAAGCATGAAAAGGGCAGAGCCATCATATATGTGAAGCGAAGGGTGGATAATGCACAGAACAGGAAAGAACTCATAGAGATACCTAGAGAGGTAAAGTTTAAGTGACCTGGGGCAGATCCAAATTCTCTATTTGGGACTCTATCAGATTATCTTGAGTGCATTCAAGTTGTCAATAACTATAGTTACAGACAGAATGTCTATCACAAAACCATGTGATTATACAGAGTGGAAAGTTCTTGGGTTTGGAAAAACAAGAACTAGGAATCAACTCATAGCTTTGAATACAATCGCTTGCATCATTGAAAAAAAAAAAAAATCATGCTCATTACCCTCCACAATCCTGGCCTAGAGCATCATGTTAATAAACATCTGTGGGCCAAATGAATATGTGAAATTACAGAGAGTGAGGGCAACACAGGGGAAAGTAGAGCCAAGAGGAGGAGGGACAGAACACAATTGATGATGACTGAACTTCTGGATCCAGCCACAAACCCGCAGAGAGGTGGGGGTGAAGGGAGTGACACAACCACTGAATTCTCTTTTTCTCTAAACTGGTTTGGATTGGGATTTTGTACCTTTCAGGCCAAGGAAAGGACAGAGTCAGATTTGTGTTTTAGATACCATTCTCTCTCAGCTTGGGGTGAGGCTAGATTTGAGGAGGAAGAGACAGGAGAGAGAGAGCAACTGTGGCAGGGCTTACGAGGATTCAAGAGCCTGCTCCCAAGACAGCAGTGTGACTTTGAGTTGTTACTTAACCTCTCTGAGTTTGTTTCTACTTAGGCAAAATTAGAAGTTATAGTGTCTTGCCGGATAAGGGTATTGTAAGGATGAAATGAGAACATGCATATAGAACATTAGAAAGTACCTGGCACCTCCCAGGTGCTTGGTAACCAGCTGTCAGATCAGTAGGTGCTCACTCCGTGAATCCAGCGGGTTTTGACCTTGTTGGCATATTGCCATCACTGAGGAGCTTTAGAGCAGCAGCTTTTCTGACAGTGGGACCCAGGCATCAGCATTTTCTAAGTTCCCCAGAAGCTCATCTAACTACTGGAGTCAAAGAGAGTGAAATCAGAGTGGAAAGAGAGGTCTTAGAAGCTTGGTCAGCAACATCTATTTGTTGTCCATTTGACACTAGGTACAGAAAACGTTACTATCCTTGCAGTGATGGTTAAAAATTTTGTCAATTTCTGTATTAGGGACCAATTTTTCAGTTCTATTTCTGGGGACTCTAGCATCAGTTGGTTCAACAGAGGCAGTTGGGGAAGTATTTGCCCAAAGTCCCTAAAATGGAGTTAAGAGAAAGCAGTAGGAAGTGTTTACTTACCTCTGCAACACTTAATGAACTCACTTAGCCACGCTGATAATGGATTAGCCCCACCAGCACCAGCTACCATGGCTCTTTCAAAAAGGGAACTTGCCAAGGCCAACTTAGGCCTTCAGTGCAAGAAGGAAGGGCATGGGGACTGAGAAGAGAGAAAAGAGAAAATGAGAGAGAAGAGACAGAGACTGGTAGAAGGGGCAGAAAGGGGAGCAGCAGGGGGGTGGACTCTGTGTTGGTGGAATCTGGGGTCTCACCATCTGAGAACTAAGCCTGTGAGTAGGGGTTCCAGGGCCTTCTTGTGCCATTTGACCCTCTGTGGTTCTGCCTTGGGGATCCTATCCCTGCTTTGTTGTGTTTCTCATTATGTTTCCCTCTGTTCCCACCACTACCCTGCAAACTCCAGAGTCTGCTTTGGTCTAGTTAAAAGACTAGTTTGAAGTTTGACCCCACAGAAGATTTGGGGCTAAAAAATTATACTGAGGGCAGGTGGTGTGATAAAATGTGACATATCGAGTCAGAATTGAATCTTGTTAAAGCTCTAATGGGTGACATGTGCTGATTACCTGGTTTTACCCACTCAGGGAATCAGAATCTTCACCTCTGACTATCTATATTTGGTGATGTCTATAATGCAGAACTTCAGGAATTTGACATAAGTATTTTCTGAATATGACCGAATTCCACAGTAAGAGGAGAACCACATATGTTTTGCTCTTATAAGCATAAATACATAAATATATTCAATCAACTCTACATGATAGATAATGCAGGTTTGTTTTAAACTTCTAGCTTGTTTATTTTTAGCTAATGAATAGAAAAATCCTCAGAACTTAAATAGCTGAGAGAAGATGAATTAATTCTTTCTTTTATTCCTCAAAGTATTCGTTAAGCACCTCTTATATTCTAGGTGTTTGGGAAACAAACAAAAAGAGGATGACACACTTCCCAGCCCTCAAGGAATTCTTAGTGTGAAGGGGAAGCAGAGAAGTAAAGAATACCGTCACATCCTAGCAAACTTAGGGCACTGTAGGACCCCACAGGAATTGTGTCTTTTCTGGTCTAGTCTAGATTTCTCTTCCTGGATAGTCCAAACCCTGCCAATCCCCTTCCGCATAGTGCAAAAGTTCTTGTCCCCTGTGGATTAAACACATAAGGAATTCTGTCTTGGTTATCAGTGCCATTTCAGGTAATCCTCAGTTTCTTCTAAACTCATTCTTGCAGTGTAGTTTGTTTTTTTTAAAGATTTATTTTATATATTTATTTCTCCCCACCCCCCTTGTTGTTTTTCACTTACAGTGTCAGTTCATCTTCCTTGTTTCTCTGGGAGGCACCAGGAACCAAACCCAGGACCTCCGATGTGGGAGGGAGGCACCTAAATCACTTGAGCCACCTCCGCTCCCTGCTTTGTTGTGTCTCTTATTATGTTTCCCTCCATGTGTCTCTTGATGTGTCATCTTGTTGTGTCAGCTTGCTGTCTTGCTTGTCTTCCTTTAGGAGGTACTGGGAACCTCTGCTTCCTGCTCTTGTTGTGTCTCTTGTTATGATTTTCTTCTTGTGTCTCTTGCTGTGTCATCTTGTTGTGGCAGCTTTCTGCGCCTGCCCGTTGCGCCAGCTCGCTGTCTTCTTTAGGAGGCACTGGGAACCGAATCAGGGACCTCTCATGTGGTAGGCGGGAGCTCAGTCGCTTGAGCCACATCCGCTTCCCTGCAGTGCAGTTTTTATGGATGATTTGCTATAGGTTTTTGCTTCTCCCCCGTGTGCCCTGGGAAAAGCTTGCTGTCTGCTTTCTTTTCTTCTAGAAGTGACTTAGTCTGTATTTCAGTGGCTCTGCCCAGCCAGCTAAGCAACCTGAGTGCTCCATGTCCCAATTATCCCATGTCTCAGGAAGAAGTAAAAGACTTTTAAAATTCCCTTAGGTGTAATTAAATTATGGCTGATTGTGATGGTGGGGAAGGAGTAGGTGAGTAGATTCTGGACATGATGACCAATAGCAGGGAAAGAGGGCCTCACTGAAACCTACATGGCAGTGCTGGGGCCGTCTTTGCATTATTCCCATGATGAAGGATAATTCTGGCTGGTAGAACCAAACCACATGACAGCAGCCATGCTGTGCAGTGGGGCCAGAGGGACGGCAAGCCCGGTTCACAAGGTGGGGCTCATTCAGCCTCTTTTTTTTTCCAAAAAGGAAATGGAGAATGGCTGCTACAATGGAGAGCTATCAACTGTCCTTCTACATCCCTACATCCCCTGATGAAAGAAACCTTTTCCTGAAACAATTAAGCTGTTTTAAGAACACAAACCTGCATCTGTCTAGCAAAAGTTGCAGGGTCAGAACCAAGAGGTATAGCATTGGAGATTTAGGCAGGCTATTTAAGGAACTGGGATGGTGTCTCCCGTAATCTTTAATTTACAAATCCTCAGTGACGTCTTATTGTTTAACATAAATAAGGCCTCACTGGCCCATTGTTAGCAGGACAGTTTTCAGCTGTTTTCCTAAGTGGTAGTGAGTTTATTACAAGCCATGCAGGCCGAATCATTCCATTTTGTGATTAAAAATCACTTCTGTAAGACAGATATCCGGGACTGGGATCCTGCCAAAGTGGTGGAACATTGTTTTACTCTGAGCCAAGTTCACTGGTTTTGAACAGACCAAACCTATGAGCTTGGCTTCATGTGGGAACTAACCAAGGTACATAGCCTAGGCTCACTCACGATAGTGCTAACAAAATGCTTAAAAAGATTGGTCAAAACTGCTTATAGATATTTTTTATTTTTATTATTTTTTAATTTTTAATTTTTTTATTTGTACATTTAATAATTGAAAATATAAACAATTAAAAACTAAAAAGTAAACACAGATGAATAAATATATACATTTCTCCATTAAATGTAATGGATACATATAAATTTTTTTTTTGAATCAAACAATATGTGACACAAAATATTTGGTTCATAGTAATGCATTCATACAGTATTTGTCCTTTTGTGTCTGGCTTGCTTTGCTCAACATAATGTCCTCCAGGTTCATCCGTGTTGTCATATGCTTTACAACTTCATTTCTTCTTACAGCTGCATAATATTCCATCTTGTGAATAGACCACAGTTTGTTTATCCATTCATCTGTTGATGGACACCTGGGTTGTTTTTGGCAATGGTGAATAATATTGCTATGAACATCAGTGTGCAGATGTCTGTTCGTGTCACTGCTCTCAGTTCTTCTGGGTATATACCCAGTAGTGGTATTGCAGGGTCACGTGGCAAGTCTATATTCAACTTCTTTAGGAACTGCCAAACAGTCCTCCATAGTGGTTGTACCATTCTGCATTCCCACCAACAGTGAATAAGTGTTCCTATCTCTCCACATGCTTACAGATATTTTTAAAAATCTTTTCCTGGAACTTCAATTTGAATTTTCAGGCTTTTAATTGCCTCCATGCCTCTCTCCCCAGTTTCCAAGATCAATGCCCCAAACGCAATTCTTTTGAGTCACATACTCTGTTTTTCTTCTTGGCTTTTAACGTTGTATGTATGTATGAATATACATATGTATGTATATATATTTTTAAGGAGCTTTATTGAGCTGTAATTCACATACCACACAATTCATCTTTTTAAAATGGAAAAGTCAGTGGTTTTCAGTATATTCAGAGTTGCACGACCAATACCACAACCAATTTCAGAATTAAAAACTGTACCCCTTATCAGCACTCCCACATCCTCCCTCCCCTCAGCCACTCGGAATCACTTCTCTTACTTCCAGTGCCTATGGATTTGTCTATTCTGGGCATTTCATGTAAATGGAATCATGCAACATGTGGCCTTTTGTGACTGGTTTCTTTCATTTAGCATATTGTTTTCAAGGCTCATCCATGTTGTAGCATGTATCAGAACTTCATTCCTTTGTGTTGCTGAATAATATTTCATTGTGTGAATATACCACATTGCATTCATCCATTTATCAGTTGATAGACCTATGGGTTGTTTCCACTTTTTTGGCTGTTATGAATAATGCTGCTATGAACATTCACGAACATGTCTTTTGTGTGGACATATGATTTTATTTCTCTTGAGAATATATACCTAGGAGCAGAATTTTGGAGTCACATGATAACTTTATGTTTAACATTTTAAAGAACCATTAAACTCTTTTCCAAAATGGTTGTACCATTTTGCACTCCCACCAGTAACGTATGAAGGTTCCAATTTCTCCATATCGTCACCATCATTTGTTATTGTCTGTCTTTTTAATTTATTTTTTATCTAGGTGGTAATATTTTAGCCATCACTTTTTTAACAAATTAATTTTATTCATACTTATTAATAAAGCATAAATCCATTCAAACTATACAATTAATGGTGTTTGGTATAACAACATAGTTGTGCATTCATCACTTCAATCATTATTAGGGCATTTTCATTATTCCAGTAATAATAATAATAATAATAATAATAATGACAACCAACCTAAAAAAAGCCTCATCACCTCTCAATCTCTTTATACTTCTCCTGCCATACATAGCTGTTATTCTGTTTCCTTTTCTCTAGTTTGTGTTTATATTTTGTAAAAACAGTCTTATATATGCAATAATTACCCATATTCGTATTTCTCATGAGGTTTCACTGTGTTATACGGTCGCATGTTACATTTTTTAGCTTTCCTTCTAGTAATATACATGTCCTCAGACTTTCCCTTTCAACCACTGTCATACTCATATAATAGCTCTGCTAGTCACAAACACCATGATGTGCTCTCACCATTTCCATTCATTTCCAAAGATTTTCAGACAATCTCTTTACCAATTCATTGTCTGTCTTTTTGTTAATAGACATCCTGGTGGTTGGAAAGTGGTATCTCATTGTGGAATTGACCTGCATTTCCATAATGACTAACCATGGTGAGCATCTTTTTATGTGTTCTTACAGATTTTTTAATGATCTGTGGTTTTTGTTGGAGAGGGCTTTTCAGAGCACTATTAATTTGATCCTAGTTTTTCCCAAAGAACCATATTTCTTTAAGGCTGTTGTTCTTATTATATTTCTACCTGAAAAAGTTAGTTTTGTAGTTAACAATAGTTTATGGTTCCATGATTGGTGTATATTGATCAACCATAGTCATTTCTTATATTCCTAACTGGATTGATCATCTCGAATGAAAGTCAATTTAGGGGAAAACAAATCAGTCAGAAGAGATTTGGGACATTGAATAAAATAAAGAAACACACAACATCATTTGAGATTTTTACTCTTCCTGTTTGCATTAGTGTCATTTTAGAAAGCAGGGGCCAACTATTAAATTTTGTATTTTTCACCACATTGCCTCGTTTAGTTATGTGTACATAGTAAGCACTTAGTGAAAGATTTATTTATTGTTGGGGAAACCTTTAAAATTCATAAAATTCATATTGAAGCTTCATCTGAGACAGTTAAGGGAGAGTTTCCCACTGATCTAAGTAGCCATCTCAAGCCTCCTACGAATTAGTCTGCATATAAAATGACCAGTTCTTGGCACTCCATCCACTTTAGTCTCAAGAACTGAAATGGACACCAGAATACAATGTCAAGGTTGGCATCTTAAGGAAAACTTTTCTCTCCCACACCACTGTGAAAAATTATAGAATAAATAGAACAAAACTCATATTTCTGTAGTGTCTTAAAAACAGCCACTTATATTTTATCAAAGGCAATGCCAAACATGAACATACTCCCTGTCAGCTGCAGACCCACCCATCCATCAGGGACTTCCTAGTGTTAGGAGCACTTGCAACTGGTAAAAATTAATCACAGAGGATAAAGGAATGATGAAATATTTCCTATTTGGCACATACCACCATACAAACGACTTCTCTTTATTGTTGTTTTTGTTGATTCATAATATTCTCAGAAGAGAATAACAATAGAAGAGGTTCAGAGGAAAGAAAATGCTTTGAAAGAGTCCCATAAAATGAGATTTAAAAATCACATCTGAATAAAATGAAGTCATTTGAAGAGTTGGGCACCACCCACCAAGTCCAGAAAGCTCTTACTGGTTGCAGTGTACAGCAAGACGGCAACTCTGGGTTAGCTTCACATAATTACTACTGAATCACACTGCCTTAGGGTGAAGGATTCATGATAAATACCCCCAGTTTTAGCGATTTATCTTACAAGCACTGCTACCCTCCTCATACAAGGGCAATCTAAAAAGCCTCACAGGAAGATAAGACTTTGTGCCCACCAAACCAAGTGCTTGCTCTCTCTTCAGCCTACCATTAGGATGAATACCACATCAGATCTGATGTCATTTATAGCCAACATTATGAAAAATGGTAGAAATAAAGGCCATTTAGATTTGGAATCATTGCATACTTGCTGGCTTTGAACCAAAAGAAAGTGAAGACATTATCATCCTGGTCAGGTAAGGAGGACTCATTGAATTAACCACCATTTGTTCTTGAAATTCCTACTACGGTCAAGTTCTGTGGAACTGTAAAAATACAGTTTATGTAAACTTCTGACATAAAGAAGTTGATACTCTAATGGGAGAGTGAATGTACACAAAAACATGCCTCTGCTTTTGATCCAATCCTAAGCCATCTGCCTCCTGCAAGGGCCTTGCTGCAGAAAGCAACGCCTCTCCCTTCCATGCCTTTAACCCTTCACTCTTCACTGGCCTTTTACCCAAACCTAACAAAATGCTCCAGTCTTCACCAACTAAAAATAGCCTTTCTTTACCTCATCCATTCTGGTTTCTCTTCTTCTAGGCATGTTTCTTGCACAAACTCTCTCTAATCTTTTTTTTTTTTTTTTCCCCACAGCAGTCCTGCTTTTGACTGACCTTCAATAAAAATGTCCCCAGTGAATGTTACCATGGCCACCACAGGGCCCCATCTCATGGATACTTTGCAATCCCTACTTCACTGATGGATTTTGTCACTAAGGACCAATAACACCTTGAAACTCCATTTCACTGGCTTCCATGACCCTACCTCGTTCTTCTCCTTTCTTCATCATTCACTTTTGGACTTATCCATAGCATCATATCCTGTTTATTGATGTGTCTGAGGATTCTGTTCTGGGACTACTGTTCTAGATTCCCAACATCATCTTCTTAGGCAATCTGATTCACTCTTATGGTCTGAACCATGGTATGAAATTATTTACCCCTGAATCTAAATACCAGGAGCATTCAAACAGTGGCAAAGTTCTGAAAGAACTGTTTAATGATTTTTCCACTTTCTGAACCACACCTTTTTAATGAATAAAAGATAATTTGCAATGTGGTGATGATGGGCTCTGATTGGCCTGACTGCAAATGGACCGCTGATAATTCCACTTTTGCATGATCCACACAATTTGGACAAGGGGGCAGATAATAATTGACAATCGCAGGGACAACAAAGCAGGCTTCCTGGGAATTCACAAGAGTGATAGCTTAGTCTGGTAAAAACAGTTCACATGTCAAATTACAACTGTGCATATAATCTACATATATCACAGTCTTTATAGTGGAAATAAAGGCTCTATAGTTTGCATTCAGAAGCATCGAGGGCCAAATCAAATCATTTGGTTGTTATTGTTATTATGCTCTTTAGAGTTAAGATATTTAAATTCCTTGTCCTCTGCTTGATGTGGCATCTCAGTCATTCCAGCTGTGTTGAGTCCAGAGATGGCAGGGAACAACAGAAGGTGATGTTGGCCCAGCATGACCAAGGAACTATACCAAGGGAAGGTACTCAGATCCCTTTTGTACTATCCTCAGGACAGCAATGGAATTCTTACAGTATAATCTAATCTTTATTCTTTCATCTTATGTAGGACACCAAGCAACAGGTTTCTCAATTTTCTAAAATCAGGTATAATTTACATGCAATTCACCTATTTTAGATGTACAGTTTCATAAGTACATCTAAACACATATAATTATGTACCCAGCACCACAAATTTCCACGATCTGAAAAAGTTCCTTCATGCACCTTTTACCCCACCGTCATCCTCTGGCAACCACTGATTTGATTTCTCTCCCAATAGAATTGTCTCTTCCAGAATGTCATATAGCTGGAATCATACAGCATGAAGCCTTTTATGGTCTGTTCTTCTTTCACTTTGCATAATACTTTTGAGATTCATCCATGTGGCACATATCAGTAATTTGTTCCTTTTTATTGCTGAGTAGCATTCCATTGTATGGATATACAACAATTTGTTTATTTCTTCACTGATTGAAAAATATTTGAGTTGTTACCTGCTTTGGGCAATTACGAATAAAGTTGCTATAAACATTTGTGTGCA
>JAQZBX010078506.1:0-14070 GCA_029593785.1 Cabassous unicinctus
TCTCTTAGGCTTTATTTACTTTTTTCACACATTTTCTTTCTGCTGCTCTGCCTGAATCATTTTCAATTGTCTTCTTATCTTTGATTTCACTTATTCTTTCTTTTGCCAGCTCCAATCTGCTATTGAAACCCTCAAAGGAAATTTTCATTTCAGTTTTTGTGGACTTCAATCTCCAGTATTTCTGTTTTGTTACTTTTTAAAAATTTCTCATATTATTCATTAATTGTTTACCTGATACCCTTTAGTTCTTTCTCTGTGTTTTCCTTTATCTCCTTGATCATATTGAGGATCATATTTTTAAAGTCTGTCCAGGTTGCCCAGTGTCTGGTCTCTTTTGTTGATGGTTTCTGGCTCTTTTCTTGTTCCTTTGGATGGGTTATCATTTTCTATTTCTTTGTTTGTCTTGTAATGTTTTGTTGCACAGTGTACATTTTAATATTTTAAATTGTTAACTCTGGGATTTAGTTCCTGAACTCTCCTTTCCTTAAGTTTGTATTCAGCTAGTGATATGATAGAGATTTCTTTGAGTGCCAAGAGCTAACAGAAACAAACAAACCAATGCAGAAAAAGTACCTTTAACAGTCTTTGCAAATTGGCTTGCATTTTTGTGTGTGTGTGATATTTTTCAGGGTTTAGCTCTTCTAATAAGATCAGTCTGAGTAGAATGTGAAGTACAAAATCCTCTCCATCTTTTCTGAGCCTGCATCTTGTCCTCAGCCTGTGCTCGCTCATGGCCTTTTCTAGAAATTCTCTTGATTACAGGACTTCAAATGTCGCCTGTAATCCCTATTAAATAGACTTTGTCCCCCTTCCATGTGCCCTATTGTATGACTTAAATCAGGTAATCCTTTGCCTCATGTGCCTTTGACTTAATTGTTTCTTATCCTGCCTTAGCTGTCTGCAAGATACTTCTGCCTGCAGGACAATTTTTAGAAGGGAGAGCCAGAGATCAGTATCTCAATTTCTGTTTTAAATTGGGATTATGTTAAATGCACCGTTCTATTTTGGGAGCCTTGACAACAATATTAAGTCTTTTGTCTTATAAACATGTTATGTCTGTCTGCTATATAGGTCTTCTATAATTTATCTCAGCAGTATTTTACAAAACATTTTAGTCTGCAGATTTTGCCCATCTTTTTGTTATAGTTCTCCCTCAGTATTTTAAATATATATATATATATACACACATATATATATATATATTTGCTATCCTATTATAATGTTAATTTTTAAAATTTCTATTTCTAATGGTTCATTGCTAATATATGGAAATGGAATTGATTTTATTATATTGATCTTATATCCTGCAATTTTATTAAATTCAATTATAGTTCTAGTAGTTTTCCTTACAGATTTCACAAGATTTTTATATACATGATCATAACTTCTGTGAAATAAGATAGTACTACATCTCCCTTTCCATTATGCATTGCTGCTTATTTCTTTTTCTGGTCTTATCACACTAGCTAGGACTTCCACTAAAATATTGAATAGAAATGATGAGAGCAGACACCTTTATCTTTTTCCTGACCTTAGGGGAAAGACTTTTGGGTTTGCTTCTCCAATCCCTCTGGCTACAATTAATCCATGTTTTGCTTCTCTTGTCTCAAATAGCCCTAATGCCCATTGCTCTGGTGATAGTTCCTCCTAGACTCTAGAATTGGCTATTATAGCCAGTGAGATTCTCCTTGGATGATTTCCTATCATCTAGTTCACAGGAAAACACCAGAAAATTTTATTTAAGCAAAAATATTCGTAATCAAAATTCTTGTCCATTTTTTAAAATTTAGCCTGTTTATTTTGCTTAAGCTAAAATATTCCCCAAATTTGACTAGCAAATTTGGGGAATTTGTTATTTTTAAAAGAAGTTCTGTCCACTTAATCTCTGTTAATATCTGTATTATGAGTAGGCTAATTCTCCACTTTACCAGCACAATAAAGGGCCTGTAAACTAAGCAATAGTACACAGTTGCTATTCCTTCAAATTTTCTTCTTAACCCCAGATAGCACCTCTTTCTATTGCTGCTTTAAAAGTTTTGTGGTTGATAATAAGGTGGAAAAGGAAGCAGCTCACTGTGAAAGCTGGTATTCTAGACTTTTAAATCTCTTTTTTCTAGTGGGAAAAATCCCCTTAATTCTATTTATAGCCTTGGTAAGAAACCATAACAGCATAGATCATCATCTCTGCATTTACTTATAAGATGGCAAAAGAGAAGAGCTTGAAAAATAGCATCACAGTAATAATGTAAGGGAATTTTCACCAGTAATGTCAAGAATTGTATGTTTATGCAAATTATACATCCCCATGGATGTTTCACTGATAAGCACACTACAATGTCTCAAAACCCTCAGGAGATTGTCATATTCTCAACAATATTTGTCACTTTGTAGACTTTCTTATCTCCCATATTATGACAGCAGTTCACAAAGCACTGACCTCATTTATCTCCTTGCTGCAGTGTAAATAATAGAGAGTTTGCGAGTGATCCAGTTAATCTAAAATTTTTATTAGGTTAGCTTGTAGGGTTATTACTGGCATTTGGATGCATTCAATAGCAGTAAAAGGTAAATTGTGTCACCAATCAATTTATTGCTCTAGACTATGTATCTTAGTTACACATACCATGTTTCAAGTTGAATTTTTTCTTTCCTGTATTTCAAAAACTTTATTTTCTGAGAAACCATACGAGAGCCAATTGTTATTAGAGAAATAGGTCTGTTGATGGTTGATGAGAAAATAAATTAATGACAGAGGAAAAGACAATGATGAGTACAATTAGCTGATACAAGAAAACCATTAGATGTTGTAAGCAAATTTTTATTGTAATAGTAAAAGAATATTCTCTACTTATTATTGGATTGGCTCACTTTTTTCATCCATCACTATCATTTGCTCTGAAATTTTCAACCAAAACAAAATTTTCATGTGAAACATTCTGATGATTCCTATTTTTTCAAGCTTATCTATCCACTAAATTGATTTTCTAATCCACTAAACTGATTCAACCCACAATCTGCAAAGCACATGGAATTAGGCACATGAACATTTTACAGTTCTTGGCAAGTTGTGTTTTAGGAAATATTTGGAGAAAGTTTTGTTTCTAAAGTCACTGTGTCTGACTTCTTGCACAGTGAGGAAGAAACCTGGGTGAAGAGTAGGAGACAGGGATGGGGCAGAGGTTATGGTTCCAAGAACCAAGGTTGAATGTGACTTCAGACTGGAGGCAAAAAGAAAATTTTTGAAGGTTTAAAGTTCTACGTAAAATAGAGAGGTATTAAATAATAACAAGGCAAAAAGAAATGATCATAATCTGGGAACAGAATAAATGGAACAATTGTCTTCCCAAAGTGGAAACTGGAAAGATGTAGGGAATGGGGACGCATGACCGAGCTGGGAAAGTAATATGAAGAATTCAAGGTCAGAGCAGTCACAATACATTTACATTTTTCAGAATTTTAGCTACTTCAGCAAATATTTTACAAAATAGTCTCATTTTATGAATACTTTCTAAGTACAGTAGAGGCATTTTGAAAGGAACTTCAAGGGTTTGGTTTCAGGTTATAGTTTTCCTTTCCCATTTGTCTTTAACCATAATATTACAATAATCATTTTCCGGTTGGGGAGCTAGAACATGAAATTGGAAAACCATAGTTAAATTACAAATATTCTGGAAAGGTACTTGATATTTAGATATTAATACAGATATTTAGATATTAACATTCATATTAATATGCTAGATAATATTTAGATATTAGCAGTTCTAAATTATTTTATTTTTTAATATATTAGAGAATTTGTGAGCTTACAAAACAATCATGCATAGTATGCAGAATTCCCATACATCACTCCTCCACCAATACCTTACTTTGTTGTGGAATATTTGTTACAGATTATAAAAGGACATCATCAGACAATTACCATTTGCTGTGGTCCATAGCTTACATTTGGTATATTTTTTCCATATACCCCCTATTATTAATACCATGAATTAGTATTGTACATTTGTTATAGTTCTTGAGAGAACACTTTCATATTTGTATGGTTAACCACAGTCCATCATCCACCACATGGTTGTGTTATACAGTCCCTTGCCTTGTATAGTCTATCCAAAGTGTACACCCAATGACTCTCACTTCCATCACAGAGTTGTGCAGTCATTGCCTCAATAAATTTTTGAATGCTTTCCTTAGTCCTAAACAAAAAATTTCATATACCCTTATTATTGACCTTTATTTGATCCAAGAATATATCAGACAATATTTAGAGCTTGTATTATATCAGTGATTTTTTCATTGATATAGCAATGATTATAGCAGATAATCATTGTAGCTTGTACTATATAAATTCCAAGTGTGCATGTTTCTGTCACCTTGGCATTCTAATAGCGTTTCCTTTTAAAATGAATGAGTGAGCACTGTCTTGTGATTTTATTGCAGACTAGATACAGGTAATGAGCGTCTTCATTTTGACTGCAGCTAAAGAGTTTCATAATTCTTATATTATGGGGTTAACAACTGGCCACAAGGAACAGTATTATTTTGACTTTAGTTAATTAGTGTAATTTATTGTACACCAGATAGCAAATACTTTTTGAAAGAGTTAATATACTCCTCATAGTAATGAAGGTAATAAGGATGCACTTGATCCAAACTTTTTTTTTTCTATATCATTTTTTGCCCAATCTGACTGAACATTTATTACTGATGACAGACAAATTATTCATATGTAATGCTCAATTTTGATGACTGAGTGTGTATAAATCTACAACAACTTATGGGGAATAGTGGTTTCAATAAAGGATTTGGTCAATTATAAAATTTAATTGGTTTTTTAATTAGGCAGTTTACCCCAATTAGTCTGCAAAATTGTGTAAATCTGCTTAGATGAGAGAAAATCAAGATCCATTATTGAAAACCAAAGCATGAACTTAATGACTATAGATCTCCTTATTGTACTAAAATTGAAAGCACAGCCAGAGAGTGATCTATAAAAATAAATGAGTTAAAGTAAATTAAAAGTTTGTTTCTTTTATAAGGGTGGCAGCAGTTAACTCTCAACTTCCTACATAGAAGATGAAGGATTATAAATTTGAAGTTTTCCAGAAATATTCTCTTATAATCTGTCCTTTAACTTGTGATCTATTTAAAATGGAGTTTAAATATAAATGACACTTTTTAAAAACAATAAATTTAATGGCACAGAAATTATTCAAATAAAAGAGAAAGATATACATTTCATTTACTCTCAAAGTTCTATGGGCATATTTTCATATTTTGGGATTAAATCTTTTCTAAAGTATTAGGACTGAACATTTTAATATGCCAGTTATAACATTTTACTTTCAATTTTCAAGAGCTTCGTATTAGTACCTAAAAAAATCTTTGGTTGCTATTTTTCCTTCTGTGTTCCTAAATAGAATATTTAGTAAAAATTTGTTTTAAATCACCATAGGGAATGTTTTGTATTTTGGGGTGTGTATGTATGTATTTATGTGTGTAATATGGAAACTCCTGAGTATCTTGGTATGTTCTTTTCTATTAATAGGAAAGCAATTTTGAACACATTCAAATATCATTTAATAACCATTGTTAATGATCATTACTATCAACATTATTAAAAATGCATACAAATCCCTTGCAGAAGTAAGTAATTGTTTTGTCTAGAAGTCAGGTGCAGTTTAAAGGTTACCTAGTGGCCATTTATTGTAGCTAACCTTTCCTTTTCTCACATAATCCTGAGTTTTTAGCTGAAACAGATGGATATTTTATTTCTTAGATAAAACAGATATTGTTCATCAGATGCAAAATTAATAAGAATCTTCCACATTCATAAACCTTAATTACCTCTGATTCCCTGGTTGTTTTTAATTTTCAGTTCCTAACTGTTGGAGGCTATAACTATGCCATAGCTATTAACCTAGTACCTAAATAGGTGCTTATAATAAATAAGCTTCAATTTGAATTACTCTAGGAAGAAGGGCTATTCTCATCATTAGAATATCTGATTAAGTAAATATTTACTAGACTCTTTCCTTGTTTTAATCTTTATTGAAGATTGCAGGAAATTTTGTGGAAATAATATGGGAATAAGGTAGGATGTAGCCTTTCTGATGATGATTTTCATTAAATATCCATAAGCATATGATGTTTTAATTGTAGAAAATAATTTTGGGAGAATGAGATTTAGGCTGGTCTCTCAGTCTTTCATGTCCTTATCCTAGTAGACAGGATCACTAGTAACATTCTGCTCAGTATGGAGTTGATGCCAAGGAAATTCCTTGCCAAGATACATTACATCTACTGCCTGGTATGGTCACCTTCCTTGCCTTAAGTTTCATTTTATTCTTAAACTAAATTTAGGGGTTAATCTAATCTAACAAGAGAAGTGGTGCACCCATGGTCTCTTTCAGCCAATCTGTACTTCTAATGAATTTCTGTAAAATGGACACCTCTGCAGTGGTACATATCTTATGCCTTTTTCTTTTTTTTTTTATTTTTCAGGGTCTTTAACATCTTTTGGGTCATAAGTGTGAATGTCTGTTTTAGACTCTAGGCTACCATAAGCAGATACCATAAAATGAATTGGCTTTTACCAGTGGGACTTTTTTTTAGCTCATAAGCTTACAGTTTTGAGGTTGAGAAAAATGTCCAAATCAAGGAATCATCAAGTGATACTTTTTCCACAAAGACTGGCTGCCAGTGATCCTGGACTCCTCTGTCACATGATAAGGCACATGGCAGTGTCTGCTCATCTCACCCTTCTATTCTGGGTTTCCTTGCTTTCTTGCTTCTGTGGCTTTCTCTCTCTTTCCCTCTGTTTTCATCCCATCTATAAAGGACTCCAGTAAGAAGATTAAGACCCACCCTGGTCTATGCCTTAACTGAAGTAACCTATTCAAAAGGTCCCACTTACAATAGGTTTACACCCACAGGAATGGATTAGCTTTAAGAATGTGATTTTATGGGGTACATACAGTTTTAAATCACCACAGTGTCCATGATCATTATTTATGGAATTCATATTGTTATTGCTGAAATAAACAATTAAGATTTTCTAGCCAAGCACTGTACAACTAAAGTTAAGAGAAAACCTTCACAGATTAATAGGTGTGAAAAAAAAAAGTTTGTTTAATGAACTATTCAACAAAAAATTTTAAAAATATTCTGAAAAGTCCTTAGAGTTGTTAAAATAGTAATGTATTTTGACTTTCCCAAAGATGCATTTTCAATAAAGGGTTTCACAAATTTATTTGACCACATAATCCTTTGTTTTCAGAAATTAATAATCCTGTTCCTTAAATATATTCCCTTGAAATGCCACACAGGCAGCATGATGTTCCCACCCCACCCCCTACCCCACCCTCACCAAAGTCCATGTCCTAATCTCTGGAATTTGTGAGTATGTTACATTGCCTGGCAAAAATATTATTTTACAGTCTTCATGTGGGGAGATGATCCTGAATTATATGGTTGGCCTAATCTAATCACATGAGTTCTTAAAAACAGAGAACCTTTCCCAGGTTTGTTCAGATACAGACATGTGCAGATAGAAGAAAGCTTACAGAGTTTCAACATTACTGGCTGGAGGGGGGCAGGCCATGAGCCAAGAAAAATGAGTGGTATGTTGAAATCTGGGAAAGGCCAAGAGCTCGGCCTGTTGCACCAAACAGCTAGCCAGGTTCTGAATGCAAAGGACAAGTTCTTGAAAGAAACGAAAAGTGCTACTCCACTGAACACACTAGTGATAAAAGAGCAAAAGAGCCTTATTGCTGATATGGAGAAAGTTGAGTGGTCTGGAAAGAAGATGAAACCAGCCACAACATTCTCTTAAGCCAATGCATAATCCAGAGCAAGGCCCTAACTCTCTTCAAAACTGTGAAGGCTAAGAGAGGCAAGGAAGCTGCAGAAGAGAAATTTGAAGCTAGAAGAGATTGGTTCATGAAGTTTAGACATCTCTGTAACATATAAGTGCAAGGTGAAGTAGCAAATGCTGACGCAGAAACTGCAGAAAGTTATCTAGAAGATTTAGCTACGATCATTGATGAAGGTGGCTCCACTACACAGCATCTTTTCAATGTAGATGAAACAGGATTCTATTGGAAGAAGATGCCATCTAGGACTTTCATAGCTAGAGAGGACATTATAGAAGGGCAGATAGTTTGAAATGGTTTCATCAGGGAACAGAAACAAGTAAGCCTTATCCTATTAGGGTAAGAATGCCTGACCTCCAATCATTTTATGCTTTCTGCTACATGTTTGTGATCTTAGGCAACAGGCTATTGCAAATAGATATATGAAAAATACCCCCACTGAAATAAAAATAAAATTACTGGACTTGGACAAATCTGTAAGTAACATTTCCTGGGCTGACATGTTAATTCTAAGTTTTGTTAATAATAGAATGTAAACATTTGTTGAGAATACCTGAAACCATACTATGGAATGATACTGTATATGGCAGTATATGGATTTTATTATATGGTTCTCTCAGGCACAGATATATGTAGCCACTCTAAAAGATATACCACCAGGGGTCTTACATAAAGTGATAATTACTCCTTGCTAAGAAAATGTGAAGAAGGTTTGGTTTGGTTCAGAAAGTAATTTGTATTCTGCTTTAGTCTGAATTCCTCTTCTGTATATACCACTTTGTTCTTGTTTTTATGCCTTTCTTCCCTGGTATTGAGGTCTCTTATTTCAGGATCCTTATTCTATTGTCAAGAATTTTCCATTCCCTGCTAATGCAATTGCCGAAAGGTCACTTTAAGTACAGTCTTTATAAATTGATTTCTACAGAGGCTTTGCTTCCTTTGCTATAGTATGCCCGGCAAAATGCTTGCTGCCTGCTTTAGTTGTTAACCTCAAGAATGACTTTTGTCTATTTTCTTGGCCCTGCAGCTCCTTCTTTTGCCTGAGAGATCTGTTTCTACCCTTTTGTCTTTCTGCCATCTTATTTCTCTTTCTGAGGCTGGGGTGAAGGTGATGTTTTATATTCTATTCCCTTTGGCAAGATAAGTCCTTTTTTGTGTGTCTGAGTAGAAATGTGACCCTGCCATACTGGCAGTACCATAACTGCAGCAGAATCTCAGGAGGTTCTTTTTATAGCATTGCATAGTCACTATTTTGTGTGCCAAATCTGTTGATTTAAAAAATGAAAGCCACTTTGCTCAACTCAAATTCTGCAAAACTTGTGTTGTTTATGATAAAAGGAAAATATCAAGTGCTTCATTTATTTTGACGCTCCCTCCTCTCTTGGGAATTAAAAACCAGGGGCCTTTCTTAGGAATTTATTTTCTAAATGAGTCACTTTATTCAGTTTGTACAGCTTAGTTTTATACTGGTGCAATACCTTCTAATAAAGTATAAAAGTTTTTATAAAGAGGGAATGAGTGTATTCCATTGATTTATAGGTTTTCAATCATTGGTCCTCTTATTTAGTAATCTTTTATTCAACAGAATAAAATAAATTCACATATTTTTTTTCAATCCCTGTTTTAAACTTTTAATTCCTTCAGTGTTATAAAATAGCTATATAGAAATGGAGAGACTTGTAATTTTTATGCTAAAAGTGAGAGAAAAAATAAGGATAGTTTTTGGTCATTATTTTATGCTCTTGTACATTTGTTACAACTGATGAAAGCACATTTTTATAAGTGTACTGTTAACTATAGTTGATGGTTTAACTTAGGACTCACTATTTATGTTGTAACGTTTGGATTTTTTTTTTCATTCTTATTCTAGTAATATATATACACCCTAAAAGTTCCCCCTTTTAACCACATTCAAATATTCTACTCAGTGTGTGTAGTGGTTTGAATATATTTCCCAACAAAACATATTCTTAAATTTAATGTGTGTGGATGTGAACCTATTGTAAGTAGGACCTTTTGGTGAGGCTACATCAGTTAAAGTGTGACCCATCTCAATCAGGATAGGTCTTAATCCTGTTACTGGAGTCCTTTATAAGTGGGATGAAATTCAGAAATATATAGAGAAAGCCACAGGAAGCAAGAAGCTAAAACAGAATCCAGAAGAGAAGGAAGAGACCAGGACATACTACCATGTGCCTTGCCATGAAGAACCAAGAATCATCAGCAGCCAGCCCCATAATGCCACAGTCTTCAGGGAGAAAGCATTGCCTTCATGATGCCTTGATTTGGACATTTTCTAGCCTTAAACATGTGAATAAATAAATTTCCATTGTTTAAGCAAAACCATTTCATGGTCTTTGCTTGAGCAACCTAGGAAACCAAAACAGTGCTCTTAATTACATTCATAATGTTGTGCTACCATCATCATAATCCATTAACATAATATTTCCACCATGCCAAATAGAGAATCTGTACATTTTAACTTCCTTATTCCCTACCCCTACTCTGTCCTCTGGCTACCTATGGTCTAGACTCTGACTCTATAAGTTTGATAACTCTAATTATTTCACATCAGTGAGATCATACATTATTTGCCCTTTTTTTGTCTGGCTTATTTCATGCAACATGATGTCTTCAGGGTTTATTCATGTTTTAGCATGTATCAGGATTCCATTCCTTTTTACGGCTGAATAATATTCCACTGAATGTTTATACCACATTTTGTTTATACAATCATCAATTGATGGACACTTGGGTTGCTTCTACCTCTTGGACATTGTGAATAAATGCTGCTATGAAAATTGGTGTACAAATATCTGTTCGAGTCCCTGCTTTCAGTTCTTTGGGGTATATACCTAGAAGTGGGGTTGCTGGGTCATATTATAACTCTATATTTAACTTTCTGAGGAGCTGCCAAACTGTCTCCCACAGCAGTTGGACAGTATTACATTCCCACCAGTGTTCTTGTTTCTCCATATCCTCTACAACACTTACAATTTTCCATTTTTTAAATAGTAGTCATTTTAATAAGTATGAAATAGTATCTCATTGTGGATTTGATTTGTATTTCCCTAATGGCTAATGATGTTGAGCATATTTTCATGTGCCTTTTGGCCATTTGTATATCTATTTTGTAGGTATGTCTGTTTAAAATTTTTCCCATTTTTTAATTGGGTTCTTGTCTCTTTATATTTTATTTTTTGCTGACTTGAAGATTTTCTTTATATATTCTAGATATTAAACCATTAACAGATATTTGGTTTCCAAATACTTTTTCCCATTGTATAAGTTGTTTCACTTTCATGAAAAAGTCCTTTGATGCATAAAAGTTTTAATTTTGATAAGGTCCCATTTCTCTGTTTTTTTGTTGTTATTTCTTGTGCATTGGGTGTAAAGTGTAAGAAACCAAAGCCTAACAAAAAGTCCTGAAGTTGCTTCACTATGTTTCCTTTTAGTAGTTTTATAATACTGGCTTTTATATTTAGGCCTTTGATGCCTTTTCAGTTAATTTTTGTCTGTTATGTAGATATGAGTCCACATTCATTCTTTTGCAAATTGAGATCCAAATTTCCCAGCACCATTTGTTGAAGAGATTATCCATTCCTAATACCAATAGAGTGGTCTTTGGCCCTTTGTCAAAAATCAGTTGGCCATAAATGTAAGGGTAATTTTCTGA
Organism: Cabassous unicinctus; assembly: GCA_029593785.1. Lineage (NCBI taxonomy): Eukaryota > Metazoa > Chordata > Mammalia > Cingulata > Chlamyphoridae > Cabassous > Cabassous unicinctus. The sequence continues at coordinate 11,548 of JAQZBX010078506.1, forward strand.
GCTCTCAATTTGAATTCATTCGCCTATATGTCTGTCCTTGTGCCAATATCATGCTGTTTTGATTATTGTGGCTTTGTAATAGTTTTAAGATTGGGAAGGTTGACTCTTCCAACTTCATTCTTCTTTTACAAGATGGCTTTGACTATTCGGGGCCCCTTATTCTTCCATATAAATTTGATGCTTGGCTTTTCCATTTTTGTAAAGAAGGTTTTTGGAATTCTGAATGGAGTTGTGTTGAACCTGTAAATTGCTTTGGGTAGAATTGACACCTTAAAAACATTTAGTCTTCCAATCTATGACATGCAATGTCCTTCCATTTATTTAGGGCTTCTTTGATTGTTTTTTAAAGCATTGTTTTGTAGTTTTCTATTTAAAAGTTCTTTACATCCTTAATTAGATTTATTCCTAGATATTTGATTCTTTTAAATTGTAATTAAAATGGAGTTTTTTTCTTGATTTCTTCTTCCAACTGTTCATTGCTAGTGTAGAGAAACACTACTGATTTTGGGGTGCCGATCTTGTACCTCATTACTTTGCTGAATTCATTTATTAACTTTGGGGGCATTGTTGTAGATTTTCTATTTCTGCTCTGGCTATAACTTACAGTACAGTTTTTAATAACAGTGGTCACAATTGTCTTGCTCCTGATCTTAGGGGGATAGCTTTCAGTTTTTCACCATTAAGTGTGATGTTAGCTGTAGGTTTTTTATATGTGCCCTTCATCATGTTGTGGAAGCTTCCTTCTATTCCTAGTTTTAAAGTGTTTTTATCAAGTAGATGTGCTGGATTTTTGTCAAATGCCTTTTCTGTGACAATGAAATGATCATGTGGTGATATTCCTTCGTTATGTCAATGTGGTGTATTACATTAATTGATTTTCTTATATTCAACCTCTCAAACATACATTGGGTAAATCTCACTTTATTATGGTTTATAATTCTTGTAATGTGCTGCTGGATTCAATTTCATAGTGTTTGCTGAGGATTTTTGCATCTATATTCATAAGAGATATTGCTGTGTAATTTTTTTTTCTTGTGGTATCTTCAACTGGCTTTGGTATGAGGATGGTATTGGCCTTGTTGAACGAATTAGTCAGGGTTCCTTCCTCTTCAATATTTGGAAGTGAATGAGCAAGACTGATGTTAATTCTTCTTGGATTCTGAGAAGCCATCTAGTCCTGGCCATTTCTTTGTTGGGAGGTGTTTTTGTTTTGTTTTGTTTTTTTAAACAAATCAATTTTATTGATACATATTAATAAAGCATACAATTCATTTAACGTGTACAATGAATGGTATTTGGTTGTGTGTTCATCACTTCAATCACTATTAGAGCATTTTCATTATTTCAATAATAATAATGATAAACAAAAAACGGGCAAACAAACAAACAAAGAAAATTCCTTACCTCTCAATCTCTCTATGCTTCCCCACTGTACATAGCTGCTGTTTCTGGCTATTCTATCCAAAGTGTAGGATATTCACAATATTAGTATATTCACAATGTTGTACAATCATCATATAAAAAATTTTAAAACAATTTCGTTACTCCAAAAAGAAAGACTCCACACCCCTAACATTCCTTCCTCAGATGTACATAACCACTAATTTCATTTCATCTTTATAAATTGATTTATATTTAAATTTAAATTTTATGTAAATGGAATCATACAATATGTAGTACTCAGTGTCTGGTCTTCTTCACTTAGTATAATGTCTGTTTGTTTTTTGTCTGATATTAACGTTGTATGGTATTAACTTACATTTGTTCAGCTTCAAAGAAAAAGTCTTATATAAGCAATTCTATGCATGTTCATATTTCACATAATATATTTAGTTCATAGTAGGGCAATCATACAGTATTTGTCCTTTTATGTCTGACTTGCTTCACTCAACATAGTGTCCTCCAGGTTCATCCATGTTGTCATGTTTCACAACTTCATTTCTTCTTACCACTGCATAATATTCCATTGTGTGTATACTCCACAATTTGTTTATCCATTCATCAGTTGATGGACACCTGGGTTGTTTCCAACTTTTGGATATCGTGAATAATGCTCTCATCGATGTCCACATGTCTATTCATGTCGCTGTTGTCAGTTCTTCTGGGTACATACCTAGCAATGGTATTGCTGGGTTTTGGGAGGTTTTTTGATTACTGATTCAATCTCTTTACTAGTTATTGGTTTGGTAAGATCTTCTGTTTCTTCTTGAGTCAGTGTTTCTAGGAATTTTTCCTTTTCATATATGTAATATAATTAGTTAGCATAGAGTTATTTATAGCATTCTCTTATAGTCTTTCTGTATGGTTGGTAGTAATGTCCACCATTTCATTTCTGATTTAAATTATTTGTGTCGTCTTTTTTCTTTGTCAGTCTAGCTAAAAGTTTGTCAATTTTATTGATTCTCTGTATTGTTTTTTTCCTCTATTTCACTTAACTCTGCTCTAGTCTTCTTGATATTTCCTTCTGCTAACTTTGGGTTTAATTTGTTCTTCTTTTTCTAGTTTTTCCTGTTTTGGAGTTAG